>JAMYXO010000779.1:12500-17500 GCA_033310375.1 Conus canariensis
CTTGTTTATTGAGGTTTTTGAACCATTGTATTACTTCATATGTGTTTTTCCAGAGATTGAGTTCAGTGTTTTCTTTTATGTTTTTTATGGTTTTCTCTAAGATTTTTTTACTAATTTTCCCTAGTTCAGATTTGGAAGGGTTTATCAGTCTACATGTTGGGTTGTTCAAGAAATTGGGTTTGTGGTCTTTAAGTGTAATAAAGGCTTCTCTAGCTGCTGTGGTCTCTACTCTGTCACTTAGGTCCATTTGGTGTACAAGTTCCTTTTCTTTCTTTCTGATGTGATCATATGTAGCCTTGTCAGCCTTTCTGTAATTTTTCTGGATATTTTTATCAAGGAGTTTTGAGTACTCTTCAGGTTCTATTTTGTAAAAGTTATTGGTTTTATCCGCCTTCACAAATATTTTGGTGTCATTTTGAATTTGTTTAATTTCCTTTTCTAACGCTGATTGAAATTTGTTATTAGATTTTTTGAAATCTATGTTGGCTAACATTCTTCTCATTTTTTCTTCAAATGTTTTCATTTCTTCAATGGCTGGTGGTACTCGCCATGACTTGAAGTCGTATGTATTTTTATCCTCTTTTTTAGCGTTGGGGTTTAAAAAGAAAAATGCTTTCCATCTCATATTTTTGATGAATTTTTCCGTTTGTCCTATCATTTTCTTCATGTAGCACTGGGGTTTAGCTAACGGAATGTTTTTGATGGATTGCTTAAAGTTGATTTTTTCCATTTTAAAATTTGCTGATTCAAAGTGCTCAACGTATGGAGCAGTTAAGAGAATGGTACTGAGGATCAGCGCAATCTTAAAAACAGTGCTCAACCACAGTGGGAGCGACATTTGTTATATTAAAAGCAAGTTAAAATCAAGCTTCTAAAAACATCTACAAATTTGTTTCACGCTGTGCGGTCGTCAGGATGTGATGAGCTTGTGTTGCCAGTGCCACGTATATATATAGCTAGCTGGCTTGCTGTTGTTTTTTTCCCGTGCTACATGTGTTTCTCAGGTGTTGGTTTTTTTCGCTGATAGGAACTTCCATCTGTGTCTGCAATTGTTAACCATTTCTGTTCTAACATTTAGAACAAATGTAGGGAAAGAATTCTTTAAAATCTTGACATCATCTTTCCCAAAAGACCATAAATTATTTAAGATATTCAACAAAAACAACATCAAATTATCATATTCATGTATGCCGAACCTTAAAAATGCCATCGATTCAGCAAACAAAATGAAAAGCAGCACAGAAAAAAAGGAGGGTAACGAAAGGAAATCTTGTAACTGTACCAAAAAAGAACAGTGCCCCCTAAGCAACAAATGCCTTTATAACAACATTGTGTACCAAGCCACTGTAACATCAGAGAACGCAAAAGAAACATATGTAGGTATCACGGAAAACCAATTCAAAACTAGATATGCAAACCATAAACAATCATTCAACAAAGAAAGATACAAAAACCAAACAGAATTGAGTAAATACATTTGGAAACTTAAAGAAAAAAACATAGACTACAACATATCTTGGAAAATTTTAAAAGAGCAGCATCATACAACAACATTTCAAAAAAATGCAATCTATGCCTAACAGAGAAATACATTATACTATGTAAACCACAGTTGGCAACTCTAAATGTTAGAACAGAAATGGTTAACAATTGCAGACACAGATGGAAGTTCCTATCAGCGAAAAAAACCAACACCTGAGAAACACATGTAGCACGGGAAAAAAACAACAGCAAGCCAGCTAGCTATATATATACGTGGCACTGGCAACACAAGCTCATCACATCCTGACGACCGCACAGCGTGAAACAAATTTGTAGATGTTTTTAGAAGCTTGATTTTAACTTGCTTTTAATATAACAAATGTCGCTCCCACTGTGGTTGAGCACTGTTTTTAAGATTGCGCTGATCCTCAGTACCATTCTCTCTCTCTCTCTCTCTCTCTCTCTCTCTATATATATATATATATATATATATATATATATATTTAGAAAATGAGCTGAGCTGGTATTTGATATGAACGATTTTGCGTTATTCGTTTGAAAAAGCTTGGCTACATAGTGAGAGGGATAGACAATTGAAGGAGGGGAGATAATATTGAAATGTCATCGACTTCATTTTGGAGTAGTTGCTTCCCTTGGTTAAGACTGGGTCAGAAAACTGCAGTGTATGTTCTCAACTGTATGTCCGCAAGGAGATCATTTTTGAACCCTCGTTTGTGTGTTTTACTCTGTAGTTCATGGATATTAAGAACTGATTTTAACGAAATTTAGGTGGAAGGTGGTGTGGGAAGAACAAACCCAGTCAATGGTGGTGTGCATCCATTGTGCGAATCTGTTTGGACTTTGGGAGTGTTTGTGGTCTCCTGAGCACTTCTTTTGGACCTCTCTCTCTCTCTCTCTCTCTCTCTCTCTCTCTCTCTCTCTCTCTGTGTAAACTTGTACTTCACTTGTAAGTCCCGATTCATTTCACAGACCAAAATAAACAACAAATGGATAGAAATGAATTCAATAAAACTTTGACATTGCATTGAAATCCGGAGAATCTGTCTGTAGATGTTTGAGTTTTCAGGAACTTGAGGTATAGTGCCGTACTGAAGCTAACATGGCACTTTATTGCCGATTTACTTTCCCCGCTCATATTCCGCCATCTCCAACCACTCACCTCTCTTCCTCTCATGGTCTATACACTGTAACCAACCACTCCACCTCTCTTCCTCTCATGGTCTACACACTGTAACCAACCACTCACCTCTCTTCCTCTCATGGTCTACACACTGTAACCACATTTCTCTTTCCTTCTGCATGCCTGCACTTTCGCGCGTGCGCGCGCACGAAAGCACACACACAAACACACATGCATGCGCGCGCACGCACACACACACACACACACACACACACACACACACACACACACACACACACACGCACACACACACAAACGCGCGCGATCGCGTACCGAGCTTTTGTTTGTTAACAGCATATTTTCGGGATAAACGTGTTTTTTTTTTCCCGGAGATCTTTGAAACTTTGGACTATTCCCTATAAAATCAAACTCATCTCCAGTTATGTCCATTTCACACACACACACACACACACACACACACACACGGGCACACGCATGCACGCACACACACATTCACACACACACATGCACACACGCACGCACGTACGCACGCACACACGCACACACAGTGAGGAACACGCGCATTTTTGTGTCTAAGCATACATGAATGATTTCAAACGATATGTAGTTGCGGTCATGAGCAGACACAAGCTTGTATGTATGTATGTATGTATATATATATATATATATATATATATATATATATATATATATATATATATATATATATGGATGTTGAAGAGGGATGCAGACGAGTACGACTACAAGAATACTTTTACAATGATGAATCAGACGCTGAGGACTCTGAAGCCCCTAAATTCTACACACCAACAGGATGGTGCCCACCCTCAGGACGTGATCGCTCTCTAGACAGCTTCTGCCAGATACTACAGAGTCGTGCTCACTTGTTCACAAGCTCAAGGACTCCAAGAGACAACCTGAAACAGGAAGAAAGACAAGCCCTGAAAGAGCTCAAAGAAATGGTGCACAGCCGGAAAACACGTATCACAGAGGCAGATAAGGGAGGCAAAGTAGTCGTACAAAATGTACAGGATTATATGGATGAGGCACACAGGCAACTGAGCAATCAAAATCACTACACAAAGCTGTCTAAAGATCTAACTTGTGAAATCGCCAAAAAATCCAACCAAATTTTGAAAGATATATATAACAAAGGATACATTAGTAAAACCACGTTAAAATGGGCAGAGACAGAGCCTTCTCAGGTTACATGTCACCGTTTCTATACCCTGCCCAAGATACACAAACATCCAGTCAACCCTCCAGGAAGACCGATCGTCTCAGGAATAAATGGACCAACGCAAAAAATCTCCAAGCTGGTAGACAGCTGGCTACAACATTTTGTCACCAACCTTCCTACCTATATTCAGGATTCCACGCACATGCTCCGCATTATACAACAGTGGAATCTAGCATATGGGCCTTTCCATCAGGACACGAGGTTAGTGACAATCGATGTTGTTGGCCTGTACACCAACATTCCTCATGACGATCTCAAAACAGCACTACACCACTTCCTGGACAACCACTGCAGTACCAATATCCCACCAGCCACTGAAGTTGTCCGATGGCAGACCATATGCTAAAAAAACAATGTATTTCGCTTTGATGAAAACGTATATCACCAAATCTTTGGCACAGCGATGGGCACCCCACTTGCCCCTGCAGTTGCGAATCTGTTCATGGCGTGGCTGGAACAGCAGTTACTAGCCTCCAGTCCTGTTTCTATCCCTGATCATTTATGGAAACGTTTCATAGATGACATTTTTGTCTTGTGGGTGAAATCAGAAGATGAATTGGAACAGTTTATGGATCACATAAACTCGTTCCATGAAACCATCAAGTTCACCTTCAATACATCGCCATGCAGTATCCCGTTCCTGGATATAGCCATTTCCTTCAAAGATGGATTCCTTCAAACAGATCTTTATACAAAGCCAACTGATGCACATTTTATCTGAGTCCCCAGTCATGTCATCCTGGACATGTACACAGGAGCATTCCACTCAGCCAGTTCCTGAGGCTTAAGAGACTGCTCAGACAATGCTGTGTTTGAAGAAAGGGTCCGGGAAATGTCCAAACGCTTCCAGGCACGTGGCTACAAGCAAAACGTTGTCCAAACAGCAGCAGAAAAAGTCCGACGGATTCCCCGACAAGAGGCGCTCCAGTACAAAGCAAAACAAGTATCAGAACCTCGCCCACCTCTGATCGTGACACACAACCCTGCCAACCCACCATTGAGATCCTGGACACGAGAGCTACATCACAGCCTCATCACCAACAGCGAGAGGATGAAAAAAGCAGTCCCTCAACCTCCTTTAGTGGCAGAAAGGAACTGCCACTCCTTGAGGACTAT
>JAMYXO010000779.1:22500-37981 GCA_033310375.1 Conus canariensis
TCTCTTTTACTCCTTCCCCCTTCTCCGTCTGTCTGTCTGCCTTTTTTTTTGTCTGTCTGTCTGTCTGTCTGTCTGTCTGTCTCTCTCTCTGTCTCTCTCTCTCTCTCTCTCTCTCTCTCTCTCTCTCTTACGCGTTTCTGTTACCGTTATGATTTACCTGTGGATTTACGGTAACATGAATACCTTTCGTGTGGACTTTAATTCTGCTACCATGTCACGTCCGTATCATGTTGGCTTCTATAAACTGTGTTGTTTCGAGGTGGGGGGGGGGGGGGGGCTGTTCTTATGCAGGGGAAAATGGGAGAAAAAAAAAGGCCTGTACAAGTCAGCAGAGAGAGGATATAGGAATCGCTCACTGGCCAGCTCAATGTCCACTTCCTGAAAACAAGGTGACAAGACACGCGTGTTGGAAGGGGTGAAAAGGGGTTTCTATAATTATGGCATACAGACGACCTTTTCCACTACCTCTTAACCCCGTCCCCACCCCCACCCGTCCAACCTAAATTCCCCTCCCTTCTCCCCAATACTCCATCCACCCCCACCCCACCCCCACCCTCTACGTCCCTCGCGTCACTCCCATCTCTAGAGAAACATTGTAAATGGAAGAAACAATACCATTTTTAAAGAAAAATTCTTATCAGGTTCATCGTCGTTGTTATCCAGTTAGTAACAGGTCTTTTCAGGTGCAGTATACATATTGCAGAAAAGGGCTGCCGTTCCGGCAAAGAAAAATTTTTTTTTTCTTTTTCATACTCCCCTCCCGTACAAGAGCTTTTTTTTCTCATCAAAATATAGCCTACTAAAACTGATATTTGAAATCTGAAGCTGTTGTGTCATGTTCCAGTATTTCCATGATTTCTAAAGCTGAAAAGACCCGGATGAATGACGGAAAGCAGTGTTTGGAATGAAAAGGGAGCAGGCCTAGTGAAATCAAAGTTCCCGCCTTTTTTCGTGTGCAGGCGAGTTTTTGAATGATTCATTTCTTTTTACATACCTACACACACGGTCATTTACAAGCTGATACCGATCAGTTGAGAATAGCCGGCACCCTCAGCACGACCTGCTTTAATTCACCCTAAGACTGATTGCCGTGAGAAGATTCCATTTCATACCCCTCTCCGGAATAGCTCAGTCGGTAGAGCATCGGACTCGTAATCTTGGGGTTACATCGGACTCGTAATCTTTCGGAAGAGTAGGCCAGTTTGGCCGTTGGTATGATGACACGTTACACATAGTATGCACCTTACCCGAAGTTGGAGTATGGCTGCCTAATGGCGGGATAAAAAATGGTCATACACACGAAAGTGTCAGGATAATCAACATGATGATTGTGGACACTAAAAGAAAGAAGAAGAAGTAGATAAAAAGAAGAAAACCTTGATGTTTAGTTAAAATGAGCCGATTACTTTGTAAAGGCGGGTGGTGCTCTTGGACGTTAAGTGTAAACTGATGACCCATATATTTGTTTTTAAAAGCTCTAATCTCAGAGTGCAATTCGGTGATTGTTCAATGCCAATCCATTTGCAGTATGGAATCATGTTCATCTTTAAACTGGAGGAGGGAGCTTGTGCATCTAGCGCGCTGCAACCCCCCCCCCCCCCCCCCCCCCCAAAACCCTTCTCCACACAGAAATACATATTTCCCCCTTTCATAATTTCTGCAACCCCTGCGTTAATGATTAGAATTGAGCATTTCTGACCATCTTCAATCGTGTCTGCCACTAGACTGACCTTGATCTATAACGGAAATGATAGTCATAATGATACATATAGTAGGCCTATTAATAATGATAATAATAGTCGGTGGAAAGGAATTTAAATGATCAGTGAGTAAAAAGCTGAAAGTACTACTGGAATAGGGAGGAAGGGAGGGGGGGGGGGGGGGGGGGGGAGGAAGGGAACCACATAGGTCCACCTACACCCACAAACTTCACTCTCTTCTTTTTTTATAAATTTATGTGAGCTCAACAACAACAACTACTGCTACTACTACTTACTACTGCTGGATTGATGATAATAGGATTGGTGATAATAGGACAATAGTAATCATAAACATAATGGTAATGTTAATGATGGTAATTGCAACAACGACATTAGTAATGATGATGATGATGATAATGTCTTGATAGTAATGATAATAACAATATGAGGTAACAAGAATGATAGGAATAATAGTAAAATTAAAAGTAATATTCGTCATGATACTAGTCGGTGAAAAGGAATAGAATTGATCAATGAATGAAAGGCTAGTACTATTGGAACAGGGATAAGGTTATGATGGTAATAATGATGATGATATGATGGTGATAATAGTAGTAATGATAGTTATAATGATAAAATCTAGTGATGTTAGCAATAAAAGTAGTAGCTGGAAAGGAATAGAAATAATCAACGAGTAAAAGGCTAACATAACTATTTGAACAGGGGGGTGGGGGGGGGGGAAGGGGGGCACACACATGCACGCTTCTTGTATTGAGGGAGGGGGCGAGGAGGGTGGGGGGTGAAGAAACCCGTATCTAGAGGGCTAAGAAATACCATGCTGCTGGAAAAAAAAATATGCATACGCAAAAATAAAACGCTCTCCTCCCTCTTTTAATTTTCCATGATCACGATAATCTTCATGGAAAAATAAACTAATGGTGTTCTACAATATGCACATAAAAGACTAAATCTAAAGATGTACGTGAAAAAATATAATTAGGTTAATGGCTTCTAAATCTGCGGTGACAAAACTGATACGCCACACTGCCTTATACCAGCATTACGTTTCGTACATGGGCGAAGGTTGGGAAAGGTGTGGAACGTGGTGGTATGGAGGAGAAAGGGTAATGGTGTGGGGTTTTGTGGAAATGTTATTATTGGTCATGTATTCAAGTGTACCAATATTTGCACTGCTGGTCTGGAAAGTGGTCACCCTATCTGGGCCCTGTACTGGTACTAATTTAGCATAAAATAATGAAAATAAGATCTACTTCCTTGTGACCTTGACTGTGACACCGACATTTTATCGTAATTATCATATATCCTGAAAACTGGATATGCCATTCAGCATTTTCACGAACACCAGTACGCCATGGAGTCCAGCTGCAGAAACTATCGGAAACACTCCTTCTTCCCCCGCACCACCAAGGAGTTCAATAAGCTCCCACCTGAGGCAATCCAATCAGCCTCGGTGGTGGACTTTCAGTCCTACCTCTGATCCACCACCCCCCACCCCCATCCCCCCCACCCTCATCTCCCCCACCCATCCCCTCCCACTCCATGCCTAGAGTACAAACCCTCCCCACCCACTCCAAAGTAGGGCCTGCCAAAGTATGGTTAGAGGTCTGAAATAGTGAGTGTGGTGGCCCCCACTTCCCCTGTCCATGCAGTTAGGTAGTGAGCACTGACTGCATAAACTGACCCACAAACTCCCACAGCAAACTGGAACCCCTTTGTAGACGCCAGAATCATCAGCTTCTTGAAGGCGGGCAGATATCAAAGAAGAAGAAGATATATCAAACCAATGATTCATCTTACAGGCTTTATTAACCATTTGCCTGAATGTTCAAGAGAAAAATAATAAGCTTACATTTTTGTTTACATGAGTGCACTGTTGCTTGTGCGATAGCTAGTTTCCTGTAGGGAAATCGGCCTGGAAGCAACTAAAAGCCTGGTATATAATGTGTTTTTAAAACTTTTAAGCGTTTCCATGGTAGCAATTTGAGTTGGCAGATTTGTGACAAAGGTTTATAACTCTGTTAGTAAAAAGATGCAGAAATGAAAATGAGAGAAAAATCTTGCCAGTTTCAGTGGGTGTCCCCTTATGTGTACACTGTTGTTGCAAGTGAAAAGATTTTGTGTGGCGTTGTTACCATCATGGCCATACAGGCCTCAGACATATGAAGTAGGCCTACCACTCAGCTTCCGATGCATAGGCTTGAAGTTGTTGGAAATCCAATTTCTCCTTGGATGCCAATATACTAAATTTTGCTTGGTAAAGCATTTCTTAACATTTTCTGTTACGTTTATATGGTTACTTAGATTTTGGGCCCATACCACATTTCTGTAGTCATTAGATTTGCGCACTGATTTGAAAAAAAATATAAGCGTTAAGTCTTTATTAGACCTAGTTGCAAAGTGAGGCGACTGCAGGCAGAAATCTAAACAAATTTCAAATGTTATTAATAGCAACTGCCAAGAAAACGTTGACAAACGAATCACAAGACAAATCCCTCCTTTTGTGTCTTGTGATTCGTTTGTCTCTGTTTTCTTAGCGGTTCGCTATTAATTACATTTAAAATTTGTTAAGTCTTCATGGTAAAACTCGATAAAAGTATCTGGATCTGGGCCTGGCACATTCCGTCACAGGAGCCAATCAACAGCTATAAGCACTACGGAACAGGGGGAGCGCAAAAATAGTTAAAAATAGTTTAAAAAGCCACCACTTTGTCCTAACAATCTTCAGCTGGGTTCAGGTCTCAGTGAGTAGCCACAACAGATATCTACAGGTTTAAAAACTACTGCTGTCAAGGTGCTGGTAGGCATTAAGGTGCTAGTCGGCAGGCGATGTTGATTTGCCAAGTGACGATATCCTCCCCAAGATGAGTAAACGAGTAGGCTAAATAAAGAAATGCGTAAGTCTTCGACAGTGTAAAAACGAATTCTGCAATCCTTCCCGATTGGAAGGCCCATTGCCTCAATGAACTGGCGTACTACTAGGCCTAAATTTGGTCACCATCTCTAGGCCTACAAGACGCCATGTTAGGCTAACAGGGGAAGCAACGCTGACTGACTTTCAAGTGTAGGCCTACGTGCCGTTCGAAAATGGTCTCAATGGGAAGTGAGGGCAAATGTTATTCTGTATTTCACCATAGACGCTGCATTCATTGTGAGTTTGAACTGCTGCAACTCCTTCCAGAGGTAACTTTCCTTGATTAGTGGCATATACTTTATAAATGATATGCCTGAGGAGGTAGATTGTAAAGTAAAATTTTTTGCAGACGACACCAAGGCTTACTCTGCCATCCGAAATATAGAAGACAGAGATCATTTACAATTGTGTATACACAATCTAGTGAAATGGACAAATACTTGGCTATTGCAGTTTAATAGCGAGAAATGCAAAGTTCTGCACCTTAGTTATGAGGAGCGCCTAACTCTGTTTAGGTTGCCTAGCCTAGAATTCAGAAGACAAAGAGGTGATCTCATTGAAGTATACAAAATTATGCACAATATTTATGATCCTTGCACCACCTCTTCCTTGTTCACCATGGCTAACTATGAAAAGACTCGAGGACATAACTTCAAAATAACCAAAACTAATTTTGCAACTAACCAGTTCCGCAAGTTTTTTACTAATCGTATCATTAATCTGTGGAATAACCTTTCCGATGACACTATCAACGCACCATCAGTAAACGCATTTAAAAATCAAATTGACAAAATGTTTAAAGACCAGGTATTTTCCACTGAGTTGGATCTTTATTAAGACGATGATAAATGTAGTATACACTATGCCTGACTTAGACCATTGGGACTTTCACGAGAAAGTGATCCAAGAAGCACATAAACGGATACTGATTATGAGGGCAAAAGGCTATCAGCCTATAGCCATACATTTCTGTGATAAACGTCTGGCAAATTTTAATGGCTTTTCAGCGACTAGGCTAGATGTGGAGGTCACATCCCGCTCCTTTTTTTCGCTGAGGACTCGCGATTGTTTGTTGGACATTCCAGGATCAGGATCAGGATTTGGGACGTTGTATCAGAACAACTTAGCCTAACTCCAGCTCATAACAGAAAGAAAGGAGGTATTTGGGACGTTGTATCAAACAACTTAGCCTAACTCCAGCACATAACAGAACAGGATTTGGGGCGTTGTATCAAAACAACTTAGCCTAACTCCAGCACAAAACAGAACGGATTTGGGGCGTTGTATCAAAACAACTTAGCCTAACTCCAGCACATAACAGAACAGGATTTGGGGCGTTGTATCAAAACAACTTAGCCTAACTCCAGCACAAAACAGAACAGGATTTGGGGCGTTGTATCAAAACAACTTAGCCTAACTCCAGCACATAACAGAACAGGATTTGGGGCGTTGTATCAAAACAACTTAGCCTAACTCCAGCACGTAACAGAACAGGATTTGGGGCGTTGTATCAAAACAACTTAGCCTAACTCCAGCACATAACAGAACAGGATTTGGGGCGTTGTATCAAAACAACTTAGCCTAACTCCAGCACATAACAGAACAGGATTTGGGGCGTTGTATCAAAACAACTTAGCCTAACTCCAGCACATAACAGAAAGAAAGGTGGTTTCGTGTTACCTTGAAATGTGTGAGGATGTGCCACGTCCAATTTTCCCAACAAACTCGGGAAAACTTTTACCTGACACGTCCTCTCTGGTTAGAGGTCTGAAATAGTGAGTGTGGTGGTCCCCACTTACCCTGCCCACTGTCCATGCAGTTAGGTAGTGAGCACTGACTGCATAAATTGACCCACAACTCCCACAGCAAACTGGAACCCCTTTGTAGATGCCAGAATCTTCAGCATGTTGAAGGCAGGCAGATACTAAGGAAGAAGAAGAAGTGTTTGTTTTTGCTATGCCGAGTAACAACTGCAGGCCGGGGTAATCGGCTCAGGAAGTGTGGATAACTGGATTGGGGTGGTCATTGTATTGTTCAGGCTTGTACTCCAAACATGTTTGGTAGGAATGTGTCCAAACATGGTTTTTGTTGTTGTTGTTTTTTTACCAGAGCAAAGAATAAACGCCACCACCACAAAGCAGAAAGAAAAAAAACGCAATTGTGCAAAAAGTATCAAAATCTGACATGTGACAAGGAAGCTTTTTTTTTGTTTGTTTGTTAATCAGATTTATCCCCCATCCCTCCCTCTCCAAAAGAAGAAAAGAGAAAAGTTGCAGTGCACTAGGTAACTGCATAAATTGACCCACAAGTCCCACAGCAAACTGGAACCCCTTTGTAGATGCCAGAATCTTCAGCTCGATGAAGGCGGGCAGATAACAAAGAAGAAGAAGGTATGTCAGTGCAAAACAGGGTCCAGCTGTCCACCAACATAAGGGTCACAGCAGGTGATGACAGGTGACAGCAAGTTGAGCAACACTGGCTGTTGCAACCCACTTGTACCCCATTTCAGCACTTACAATTTTTGGGGTGAAGAAAAGATATGTCTGAACCTATCAGCTCTTGTGGAACTCCGCAAATACTTTAAAAAAAAAAAAAAAAAAAATCTAGGCCCAGTTTAAGTTACATGTCCAGACTGAACAGAGAGTGTCCCTTTATATGAATATCTTTGGCTGCTTAGGTGAAGACACACTTCAGAACTTAAAATGATGTGTTAGCTTCACAGAAAATTTACCTCGGCTAGTTTAGTTGGAAAGTTACCAACATGAGACTAACATATTGCTACAAAGGTACATTAAAATTGATATTAGTGTTAACTCCAAACAGTTCTTACTGGATATGTTGTCTTCTCTTGAATATTCCATTACAAGGTACATTTTAAATGATATCGGTTAACACAACATTTTATTTGATGTCTCGTCTCTTTTTCATGATGCTAAAAAGGCATTAAGATATGCATGTGACAGTCACAGACAGTGAGCTGATGATGCTAAAAAGGCAGAATGACTATGCATGTGACAGTCACGAGGCAGTGAGCATGATGATGCTAAAAAGGCAGAATGACTATGCATGTGACAGTCACGAGGCAGTGAGCATGATGATGCTAAAAAGGCAGAATGACTATGCATGTGACAGTCACGAGGCAGTGAGCATGATGATGCTAAAAAGGCAGAATGACTATGCATGTGACAGTCACGAGGCAGTGAGCATGATGATGCTAAAAAGGCAGAATGACTATGCATGTGACAGTCACGAGGCAGTGAGCATGATGATGCTAAAAAGGCAGAATGACTATGCATGTGACAGTCACGAGGCAGTGAGCATGATGATGCTAAAAAGGCAGAATGACTATGCATGTGACAGTCACGAGGCAGTGAGCATGATGATGCTAAAAAGGCAGAATGACTATGCATGTGACAGTCACGAGGCAGTGAGCATGATGATGCTAAAAAGGCAGAATGACTATGCATGTGACAGTCACGAGGCAGTGAGCATGATGATGCTAAAAAGGCAGACTGACTATGCATGTGACAGTCACGAGGCAGTGAGCATGATGATGCTAAAAAGGCAGACTGACTATGCATGTGACAGTCACGAGGCAGTGAGCATGATGATGCTAAAAAGGCAGAATGACTATGCATGTGACAGTCACGAGGCAGTGAGCATGATGATGCTAAAAAGGCAGAATGACTATGCATGTGACAGTCACGAGGCAGTGAGCATGATGATGCTAAAAAGGCAGACTGACTATGCATGTGACAGTCACGAGGCAGTGAGCATGATGATGCTAAAAAGGCAGAATGACTATGCATGTGACAGTCACGAGGCAGTGAGCATGATGATGCTAAAAAGGCAGACATGACTATGCATGTGACAGTCACGAGGCAGTGAGCATGATGATGCTAAAAAGGCAGAATGACTATGCATGTGACAGTCACGAGGCAGTGAGCATGATGATGCTAAAAAGGCAGAATGACTATGCATGTGACAGTCACGAGGCAGTGAGCATGATGATGCTAAAAAGGCAGACTGACTATGCATGTGACAGTCACGAGGCAGTGAGCATGATGATGCTAAAAAGGCAGACTGACTATGCATGTGACAGTCACGAGGCAGTGAGCATGATGATGCTAAAAAGGCAGACTGACTATGCATGTGACAGTCACGAGGCAGTGAGCATGATGATGCTAAAAAGGCAGAATGACTATGCATGTGACAGTCACGAGGCAGTGAGCATGATGATGCTAAAAAGGCAGACTGACTATGCATGTGACAGTCACGAGGCAGTGAGCATGATGATGCTAAAAAGGCAGAATGACTATGCATGTGACAGTCACGAGGCAGTGAGCATGATGATGCTAAAAAGGCAGAATGACTATGCATGTGACAGTCACGAGGCAGTGAGCATGATGATGCTAAAAAGGCAGAATGACTATGCATGTGACAGTCACGAGGCAGTGAGCATGATGATGACAATTTATGAAAGAGAAGAGGGGAAGTGAGGACAGAGAAACAGAACGATGGGGATAGTCAAACACAAGGAAACAAACAAGCAGACAATCAAAACTACAGACAGAGAGGTGGGGGGGGGGAGGGGGAGGGGGGGGAGAGAATGATAGGTAGGGGGAGGAGAAGAGGGATGGTAGACAGAGTGGGAGTGGGAATGAGTGATTTAACTAAGTAGGTTATATGTTTAGACAGTGTATTGAAAGTATGGTTTACATAAGACTTTGCGAATGGACACTAATGATTTTAATTGAATAATCAAATTATTGAGACATAAAATGTTTGTGTAAATGTTTCTTGAAAAGTTTTCACGAATTCATATTTTGTAGACTAGGTGGGGGTGATTTATGGTCCAGAGTAAGCTAGGCTTGTTTTGTATTGGTCAGTGCGTGAGTAGGGGAAAAGGAATTTCTTCAAGCCAGAAGAGCTGTTCAATCTTGTTAAAAAGAGCAATGATATATCATACAACATGGCATAGTATCTGTCGAGATTGTAATGATGCCATGCTGAATTCCAATTGCTCACTCAGAGGAAGTATGTTCAACACTTTTAGTTTTTCATCTCTTGATAGAGGTACGGCTGGATGGAGTAGCTTTGCTGCACGTCTGTGGAGAGAATTCAGCCTTCTTTTGTGGACATCACGACTCCCGTCTCACACTGTTGAAGCGTAATTGATACGTGACACTATGTGTGCATGGAAGAAAAGTTTAAGCACAGTACTGTTGACGTAGTGCTTTAATTGAGATAACAGGAAAAGTTTCTTTGAGACTACCTTGCATATATTATTGAGATGAGATTGCCATTTCAATTCTTTATCTGTCATTACCCCTAAAACATGATGCTCATCTACCTGTTCAATAGGAGTGCCATTCAACTGAAGTTTTAGGCAAAGAGGAGTCAATTGGTGCTTTTGGCAGTTAGCTGTTATGGGTGTATGACCATTGAGTTTGAAACATTGACACCAGTCTGGCATGTCATTTAGACTTTCCTGGAAAGATGTTTCCATTGTCTGTAGATCATTACCATTTATTTGGAGTGATGAGTCATCAGCAAATAAATCTGTCGTGACTTTTTCATCTGATGTGGACAATGGTAAATCATTGATGAAGATGGGGGGGGGGGGGGGGGGGGGGGAGGAGGAAATGGGGAGAGAAGAGGGGAGAGTGGTTTGGGTGGCTTTTTTCAAAACCAACCTGACAGACGGTGGGGAGGGTGAGTGAGGTGAAGGGGGCTAAGGAGAGGGGTGAGGGGGAGAGACAGCAAGTTGATATATATTTGAAATCTTGAGAGCGAAAGAAGGGGGGGGGGGGGGGGGGGGGGGGGGGGGAGAAGGAGGGGGAGTAGAAGGAGGGTTTTGTGTGGGAGTGGGTGTAGTACAGATGGGTGTGGTTGACAATTTTGTCTCACCATGTCTGACAAAGTCTGAAGCGGAGGTTTTGCCATTAAGTACTACATAATGAGTCCTATTGTTTAAGTATGATTGGAATAATGAGACTGTCGAGGAATGGTTTAAGCAGATAGAGAGTTTCTTTAAAAGAATGGAATGATCAACAAGATTAAATCTCTTTTTGAAGTCAAGAAAGACAACGCCTGTCATTTTTGACTGGTTCAAATTTGAAACCCATGAGTCACACATTCATGATAATGCTGTCTGGCAGGAGTGATTACATCGAATCCAGATTGGAGTGGGTGAAATAGCTTGTTTTCCTCCATGGACTGAGATATGTGTGCATGTATGTGTTTTTTGAGGGGTTTGGATAGAATTGATAGTAAGGATATATATGTCTGAAATTATTTGGATCCGACGAATCATTTGATTTTTGGAAGGGGGATCACTCTAGCATTTTTTAACGCTTGAGGGAAGACATTAGTGTCAATAGATAAAAAATGTACGTAAGAGACTCAACAATGTAGGGTAGAGCGAGTTTGAGAAGAAAAACGGGTATGTGATCTGGACCCATGGGTTTCTTATTCTTTAACTGCACTGTGTGTATTCCTTCTGCATATACAGTAAGAGGGGGAATCTTGGGTGAGTTACTGGATCCAAGTCTTTGTTTGCAAAATGATATTAGGGAAGTCGGATACGTATATTTATTAGATACCCTTCTGGTCTATGAAACTTGAGAAAGGATATCTGATAATGACAGAAAGTGTGCATTAAATTTGCCTGGAGTGATGTTTGTAGTTGAATTTTGTGAATCTGTACGCTGTTTGTGTACAAAAGTGTTTATTGCCTTCCAAAGGGGTGCTGTGGTTTTTGCATCCGTAATCATTTGACTGAAGTACTCTCTTTTGGCTTTTTCAACTTCATTTGAAAGTTTCTCTGCTCTTTGTATTCGTCAAATGAATTTGCTGCCTTGCGTTGGTCATGTAGAATCATTTCTTGCAGCAATTCTGGTGTTAACCACGGGCTCATCTGCGGATGCCTTACTCTTTTTTGATGTAATGGTGCATGTTTATTTATGATGGTGAGGAATGTTTGGTAGCAGAATGATAGTGCATCAATGACGTCAGAGTAATTGTAAGTAAAGTGAAATGGGGAAATGTTAAAGTCGTGGAGATGTGCTGTTTCTTTGAAAACTTTTTGAAGGAGCGGTATTGGATGGTGGTGTGACCTTTGGTTGGTGGTTTAAGAAGCCTGAAGAAACATGTGCAGAAGACTGGACAATGATCACTAATACCAGAATGTACCACTGACACATCTAATATTGCAGATTTTTTGTTGTGTATATATGATCAATAAGAGTCGCAGATGTTCTAGTTATTCTTGTTGGGGTTTGTACTAATTGCTGAAGTGCATTAGTTGAAAGTGTGTTTGTCTAAGCTAGTCGTTGTTTTAACATATCAATATCAAAGTCTCCTACAATAGAATATTTGAATTTTTGTGACAGATCTGATCCATCATTTTTACAAAGTTGTCATACCATTCTTATGTGGAAGACAGGTTTCTGTGTAAATTTCCAATAATTAATGGCTGTGATTTGGAGTCTTTATTTCAATCCAGATACATTCAACAGTATCAGTTTCAAGATCAATCCTGCATCGGGTAATGTTGGCAATTGACTGGTGAATGTATACAGCGAGGCCAGTATATTGGGGTTGATCACTGTCATGTCTTTCTATTCTGTAGTCAGGGATGCTAATAAGATATATGCGATGCGAGAGTGTAATGTTGTTTCACTGACACCAAATACTTATACTGGATGGAGAGAGAGAGAGAGAGAGAGAGAGAGAGAGAGAGAGAGAGAGAGAGAAATTTCTGTACAAGATGAAAAAAGTTTAATAGTATTATTACTACCACTAACACTTCTAATATTAATGAAAGATTTAGTGATAACAGGATAAAAGAAATTGTAATCCTGTTGATGGTGACAATAGTGATGATAGCAACCAAACAATGACTACAGTAATGATAGGGAGGAGGAGTAGGAAGATGTTGATGAGAGTAATGATAACAATGATAGTAATGAGAATAATAATGACAGTAATAATGATAAAAGTTATATTAGTAATAATAATAATAGTAGTAGGTGGAAGGGGATAAAAATGATCAATGAGTAAAAAGCTAATAGTGCTATTTGAATAGGGAGAGGATGGTGATGATAGCAATAATAGTGATGACAGTGATAATGATAGAAGTAATGACAACAGTAGTATTACTATTAGTAATAATAGTAGTAGTCAGTGGAAAGGATTAGAAATGATGAATGAGTAGAAGCTAGCAGTACTATCAGAACAGGGCAAGAAAGGAAGTATAACTGACAAAAATAAGAAGGGGAAATGTATGTATAAGAGGTAGTCTGTGTAAACTGAAATGACAGAAAATTAGAGTAAGAAGAGAGAGTGGATAAATATGTGAGTGAAGAAATGACAGAAAATTAGGGTAAGAAGAGAGAGTGGATAAATATGTGAGTGAAGAATAGGCTGATGCAGTAAGTGGAGAGATTGAAAAGAGAGGAGAAAGGAAGCTAGCTGTAACCTACATATAAGGTAAATAATTAGTATGGTAATGAATCTGTGGGGAGTACTGTGGGCTGGTGTTGTGGAGGTTGACAGGCACATGCTACTTTTTGATATTGATGCCAAGTGGGTAGAGGATTCCAGGTCTGGCAATGAGATGGGATTCCTGCATAGAGTGCTCAAAGTTGTCACGTGATGATTGCCAAGGTGCCAGGACTTTGACATGGTTGCTGTTGTGTTGGGGATGGTCGAATTGCAGAGCGATTGGTTTGGGCCTATGATGGCGATATCAGCTAGTGTTCAGAGATGGGCGTCTAAGTGTGTGGGATGTCTCACCTACATAAATCTTTCCACACAGTTCTCAGTGGATATAGCATACACAATGTTGTGGCTCTGACAAGAGTTCATGCATTTCATTTTGAATGAGCTTTTGGAACTATGTAGGATGGAGTGGTTTGATGAGAGGGGAAATTTTGCAGCTGGGGTTTGAGCCAGGAAAAGTACCTGGTGACTTAGGTGTGGAGATTTTGTTCAGTTTGGAGCGCATGGGCAGGTCTTTGTTGTGTCAGAATCCAAGGGTTGGTCTCAGAGGCAGGTATGTGGGTTTTTTGCTATATGCCAGTAAGGGTAATAATGTTGAGAAGCTGCACTACTGCGCTGCCAGGTTCTAAGACATTACTTCTCTCACTCTGTGCCAGTCAAAAGATGTTCCATCTGTTTAGGCAGTGGGTCTGATAGGGACTGGCTCTCTGTCTGTCTGTCCCTCCCTCCCTTTTTCTGCAATGTGCACATGCGCACAAGCATGCGGATGTGAGAGGAAGGGGCTAAAGGCAGCTGTCAGCATGGTTAATAGGGTGGGGAGGGAAGGGGGTGGTGGGAGCCCTAGGTTTGATCAAAACCCCTATGTTTTGCCTCCTGCAGGCTGTTGTACTAGTGTCACTAGATTTGGCATATAAAACATTTACTGATTTAGTTCAGTGTTCTAACAGTGAAATCAAAGATAATTAATTGTATTCAAGCTGTTTCCATTGTCAAACCGCAGCTTTCACATGCAGTCAGCCAAGTCATGCTTTTAACAGTCTTGTTTAAATGATCTTTACTTAGAATTTGAAGGGGGAACTGCACATCTTGCACATCAGTAGATGTGTCCCAAGCCACCTTTAAAATGGTAGTACTACCAATTGGTTTGGCAAGTTCATTTTGCAAAAGTTGCCCTTTACTGCTAAAAATCTGTTTAATCTGCTTTTGTAGAAAGGTATTTTCATTATTGTGGCAGTGATTCAAATTTGAATGGCCACCACACTATTGCCCATGGTCACTAGGTCAGTGTGTTACATGTGTGTTGCAGCCTTAGGGTTTGACCTTGCTTGACACTTTGCAGTTGTCTGGTGGTTTGTTCGGGGCAGCTTTCTGCTCTGTAGTGGGACTTCATTGTACAGGGCCTGCAGCAGTGTTGCTGTGTTGTTCATTGTACAGGGCCTGCAGCAGTGCTGCTGTGTTGTTCATTGTACAGGGCCTGCAGCATGTGCTGTGTTGTCATTGTACAGGGCCTGCAGCAGTGTTGCTGTGTTGTTCATTGTACAGGGCCTGCAGCATGCTGCTGTGTTGTTCATTGTACAGGCTGCAGCAGTTGCTGTGTTGTTCATTGTACAGGGCCTGCAGCAGTGCTGCTGTGTTGTTCATTGTACAGGGCCTGCAGCAGTGCTGCTGTGTGTTCATTGTACAGGGCCTGCAGCAGGTGCTGTGTTGTTCATTGTACAGGGCCTGCAGCAGTGCTGTGTTGTTCATTGTACAGGGCCTGCAGCAGTTGCTGTGTTGTTCATTGTACAGGGCCTGCAGCAGTGCTGTGTTGTTCATTGTACAGGCTGCAGCGTGCTGTGTTGTTCATTGTACAGGGCCTCGCAGTGCTGCTGTGTTGTTCATTGTACAGGGCCTGCAGCAGTGCTGCTGTGTTGTTCATTGTACAGGGCCTGCAGCAGTGCTGCTGTGTTGTTCATTGTACAGGGCCTGCAGCAGTTTCTGTGTTGTCATTGTACAGGCCTGCAGCAGTTGCTGTGTTGTTCATTGTACAGGGCCTGCAGAGTTGCTGTGTGTTCAACAGGCCTGCAGCAGTGCTGTGTTGCATGTTCTCACGGGCCTGCAGCAGTACGCTGTGACTGTTTGAGGGAGTCTCTCATTGTACACCTTTTCTGCAGTTGTGCTGCTGTGCTGTTGGGGTCAATTGTCAGGCTGCAGAGTTCTGTGCTTCGACCAGCAGTATCTGTGTGAGATTATTGTCGGGTGGTGTGTGAACGGGGTCCACTTGGTTTCTGGTGCATGGTTCTGGGTTTGACGCTGTGACTGTGAGGTGTTCAGATCCGTGTTGAGTTTGTCACACATTCATTTT
>JAMYXO010007813.1:0-2500 GCA_033310375.1 Conus canariensis
CGTGGGGGGGTGGTTGTTTTTTGTCGTTCGTCGTGCTGCTCGTGTGCGTCTGTGGGGTGGGGTGTGGTGTGTGTGCGTTGTTTGTGTGTGGGGTGTGTTTTTGGGTTTTGTGTTGTGGGTGTGGTGGTGTGTGTGCTGTGTGTGTGCGTGAGCGTCCGTGCGTGCTGTGTGTGCTGTGCGTGCGTGCATGCGTGTGTCTGGTGTGTGCTGTATGCGTGTGTCGTGTGTGTGGTGTGTGTGTCGTGTGGTGTCGTGTTGTTGTGTGTGTGTGTGTGTGTGTGGTGTGTGTGTGTGTGTGTGTGTTGTGTGTTGTTGTCTGTTGCTGTGTGTCTGTCGTGATGTGCGTGTCGTCGTGTGCCGTCATAGTTGCGGTGGTGTGTGTGCGTGTGTGCGTGTGTGTGTGTGTGCGTGTGTGTGTGTGTGTGCGTGTGTGTGTGTGTTGTGTGTGTGTGTGTGGTTGTGTGTGTGTGTGTGTGTGTGTTGTGGTGTGTGTGTGTATGTGTGTGTGCTGTGCATCGTTCCGTGTGTGTGTGTGTGTGCGTGGTGGTGTAGTGTGTGTGTGTGTGTGTTCTGCTGTGTTTGCGTGTTTGTGCTGTGGTGAGTGTGGTGTAGTGTCGTGTCTTTTTTGTGTTGTTGTGAGTGTATGTGTGTGCTGTGTGTGTGTTGTGTGACGTGTGTGTGTGTATGTGTGTGTGTGTGTGTGTGGTGTGTGTGTGTGTGTGTATGTGCGTGTGTGTGTGTGCTGTGTGTGCGTGTGTGTGTGTATGCGGTGTGCGGTCTGCTGCTGTCTGCGTGTGCGCGCCTGGTCGTAGCGTGCGTGATGTGTTGCGTGGCGTTCGTTGCGTTGTCGTGTGGTGCTGTGTCGTGGTGCGTGTCGTGTGTGTTGTGCTGCGTGTGTGTGTGTGTCGTGTGTGTTGTTTGTGTGTGTGTCTGTTGTGTGTGTGTTGTGTGTGTGCTTAGTGGTGCGTGTGCGTGCGTGTGTGTGTGTGTGTGTTTGTGGCGTGGTGTGTGCATGCGTTTGCGTGCTGTGTGTGCGTGTTGTCTGTTGAGTGCGTGAGTTCGTGTCAGTGTGCTGCTATGTGTGTGCGCTGCTGCGTGGTTGCTGTCTGTCGTGTGTGTGATGCGTCGTGTACTGTGTTGCGTGCTGTGTGGTGTTGTGTGTGTGTGTGTGTGTGTGGTTTGGGGTTGCGTGTTGTTTTGTGTTGTGTTTGTGTGTTTTGTTTGTGTTGGTGGTGTGGGGTTTTTGTGGGGTTTTCGGGTGTTTTTGTGTGGTGGTTTTGGGGGTGTTGGTGGGGTGTTTGTTGGTGTGTGTTTTTTGTTTGGGGGTTTGGGGGGGGGGTTGGGGTACTTATGATGGTGGTCTTTTTTTTTGGGGGTTAAAGTGTGGTGTTTGTGTGTGTGTGTGTGTTTGTTGGGGGTGTGTGTGTGGGTGGTGGTTGGGGTGGTTGGTGGTTGGGGGTTGCGGGTTTGGGGTCTTGTGTTTTAGTTCGTTTTGCGGCGTACTTTCGGGTTTTTTGGGGTTTGTTGGGGTGTGGGGTGGTTGGGTGCGTGGGGTTTTTTGGGGGTTTTTGGGGGGTGGGGTGTGGGCGTGGTTTTTGTGTTGGTGGGCTTTGGGTCCCGTTTTTGTGTGGGGGGGTGTGGGTGTGGGGGTTTTTTGGTTTTGGTTTTGTGGTTTGTGTGTTTTTTTTGTTGTTGGTTTGGTTGGGGTTTTTTTGTGGGTTGTCCCGGTTTCTTGGGGTTTTTGGGGGTTTTATTTTTTGGGGGGGGGTTTGTGGGGGGGTTTTTTTTTTTTGGGTTTTTTTTTGCCCCTTTTTGGGGGGGGGGTGGGGGGTTTAAGTGTGGGGGCGGAAAAAATTTTTTTTTGTTTGGGTTTGGCCCTTTTTGGGGTTTTTTTGCGGTTGGGGGGGTGTGGGGGGGCGTGGTTTTGGGGGGCTTTCTTGTTTGTGTTTTGTGTGGTTGGGTGTTTGTTGGTTTTTGGGGGGGTGTGGGTCTTTTTTTTTGGGGGGGTGTTTTTTTTTTTGGGGGCGCGGGGTTTTTTTTGTGGGTTTTTTGGGTGTGTGGGGTTTTTGTGGTGTGTGTGGTGTTGTGGTGTGTGTTTCTGTGTGTCTGGTGGGCCCGGTTTTTCGTGCTTCTGCTGCATTTTTTGTGGGGGGTTTTTTTGGGTTTTTTTTGGGTTTTTTTTGTTTTTGTTTTTGTTTTTTTGGGGGTCTGTGTTGTTTTGGGGTGTGTGTGGTGTGTGGGGTGGGTGGGGTGTTTGCGTGTGGTTTTGTTTTTTGTCCTTTTTCCGGGGCGGTTTTTGCTGGGTTTTTTTTTAAGGTTTTTGGGGTTTTTTTCCCTTTTCCCCAGCGCCCGGGGGGTTTTTTTTTGTGTTGTTTTTTGGGGGTTTGTTGTGGGGGTTTTTCCCTTGGGGCCCGGGGGGTGCGGGGTTTGGGCTTCACGTGCTTTTTGGGGGAGATGTGTTTTTGGGGGGGTGGGGTTTTTTGGGGTTTTTTGTTTGGGT
>JAMYXO010007813.1:10000-11642 GCA_033310375.1 Conus canariensis
CGTGCGGAGGGCCCTGCGGCTTGCGTTTTCGCCCCCAGTGTGTGTGTTTTGTGTATGTGTGTTTCGGGGTGGTGCGTTGGGGTGGTGGTGGGTTTGGGGTGGGGTTTGGGGTGCGTATGGGTCTGGGGTGGCCCTGCGCGGGGTGCCCCGGGGCGGGGTGTGCTGTTGTGTGTTTTTTTGTGTGTGTTTTGTGTGTGTGTGTTGTGTGTGTGTGTGGTTTGGGGGTGGGTTAAGCGTGGTTCCGTGAAAGGTGCCCGGGTGGGGCGTCTGGGTTTCCGGTGGGGGTTCAAAGGGGGTTCGGTTTTGGGGGGCGTGGTTTTTCCAAAAGTTTTTTTTTTGGGATTTTATGGGTTTTGGGGTGGGGTGTGTGTGTGTGTGGTTTTGGGGGGTTTTGGTTTTTTGGGGTGGGGGTGTTGTGTGTGTTGGCCGGGGTTTCCCTGCGGGGGGGCTTGGTTTTCCCTTTCGGGGTTTTGCGTGGTGTTTTTGTGTAATTTTTTTTGGGGTGGGGTGGCTTGGGGCGTGTCCGGTGGGCGCTCCCGGGCCCCGGGCGTGTGTGTTTGTGTGTGTGTGTGTGGGGGGGGTGGGTGGTTGTTCTTTTTTGGGGGCGTGGGGTTTGTCTTTGTGCGTCCCCGTGGGGTGCCCCGGGCGTTTGGGACCCTTTTCGTGGTGTGTGCGCCGGGGTGGGGGCGGGGTGCCCTGTGTGTGTGTGGGGGGAGTGGTTTTGGGGCGTGGGTGTTGTGTGTGTGTTTTTGTTCCCCCGGGGGCGGCGGTTGGGTTGTTCCCTGGTTGGGTGTGGTTTTTGCCTCGTGGGGGTTTTGGGGGGTGGTGCGGTTAAGGTTTCCCCCGTCAAAAACCCAAAGTTCTTGCTCCAAAGGGCCCCCAATTGGGAGCAGCCCCGGGGCGGGCCGCCGGCAACAACCCCTAAAATTTTTTTTTTCCCCCCCCGGGGGGGGTTTTTTCCCCCCCCACCCCCAAACCCCCCCCCCCCCCCGGGGCGCACCCCCCGGCCATTAAAAAGGCCGCCGGGAACGGTGGGGAAAGAGGTTTTTGGGGTGGGGGGGCCGGCCCCCGGGCCCAACCGAATGCTTGGTTGCAGGCGACGTTGGTTTTGGGTGTTTGGGGGGTTTGGGGGTGTGTGGGGTTTTTTCCGGTTTGTTGGGCGTGCCTGAGAATTTGGGGGCGATTTTGCGGGCGGCCCGCGCGGCCGTGGTGTTTGTGTGGTGGTGTGGTGCCTTTTTTCGTGTGGGGCGGGTTTGTGTGGGTTTGTTTTGGTTGTTTGCGTTTGGGGTTCCTTGGGGCGTTTGGGTGGGTTTGCGTATTTTGTGCTTGTGGGGGGGTGCGGGCGCGTGGTGTGTGTGGTTTTGGGGGTTGTGAACCCCTGGTGCGGGTTATGCGGGGGTGCGTGCCCTGGGGCCGTGTGTGTCCGGGTGTGGGGAACGTTCGTGGCGGGTTTCATACGGGGGCCGTTGTTGTGTGGTGGTGGTGGTGGGTTTGTGGTGCGTTGCCGGGTGCGTGCTTGGCGGACGGGTGGGGGTTAGTGCGTGTGTGCTTTTTGGGGGGTTTTCCTGTGTGGTTGTAGGTGTGGGCGTTTGTGGTGTGGGTTATGTTTTGTGCTGTGTGGGTGGTGTGTGTTGTGTGCTGT
>JAMYXO010007814.1:0-11642 GCA_033310375.1 Conus canariensis
ATATGTTTTTAAGGGTTATTTTTGAGGGAGGTTATGAGATTGGGGAAAATGGAAAAATTGTAATTTTTTTAGGGGGTAGTTGATGAATTGGGATGTGGGAAATATTTGTAAAATTATTTATGAGGGGGTGATTTTTGGAATTGGGGAAAATGTTTAAATATGTAAAAGTAGTTTTGGGGGTGGGTTATGAGATTGGGGGGAAAGAAAAAGAATTTAAAAAAATTTATTTAGGGGGGGGATGATTTGATAGAATTGGAAATGGAAAATTGAAATTTTTTTTGGAGGGGGAAAAAGGTTGAGAGGGTTGGGGAGATGGAAATATTGTAAAATTTTTATGGGGGATGGTTATGAGGGGTTGGGAATGATTGGGGGAAAATTGGGTAAGGTTTATTTATTTGAAGGGGGGGGGGATTTGGGTGATGTATTTTTTAAAAAATTTTTTTTAGGGGGATTTTGGAAATTTGGGTGAAAGGGAAAAATTAAAATTTATGGAGGGTATGATTTTGATAATTGGGGGGAATGATTGAAATATTTTAAGTTTTAATTATTTTGGGGGATGATTGATGAGATTGGGAAATGATGAAAAATTTAATTATTTGATGGAGGGGGTGAGGGTAGAATTTGGGGAATGGGAATTTGTAAAATTTTTTAGGAGGATGGGGTTGATGAGATTGGGGGAAGATGGAAAAATTGTAATTATTTAGGAGGATAGTTATGAGGGGTTGGGAGGGGTGATGGAAATATTTTAAGTTTTTATGGGAGGGGATGATTGATAGATTGGGGAATATGGGGAAAATTGTAGGTTATTTATGGAAGGGGGGGTGAGTTGATGGAGAATTGGGGGAAAATGGGAAATATTTGGTTTTTTGGGGAGGTTTTTTTAATTGGGTTTATTTTTGGGGGGGGTTTTATTTTGTGGGGGGGAAAATGGAAATTTTTTAATTTTTGATGAGGGGTGGGGTTTGGGGAAAAAAAGGGAAAAATTTAAGGGAAATTTTTTGGGGGTGGAGGGGGGGGGGGGAGGGGGGTGATGGGAAAAATTTGTAAGTTAGTTTATGGAGGGATGGTTTAGAAATTGGGGAATGATGGAAAAATTGTGGGTTATTTATGGAGGGGTGATTTATAGATTGGGTGGGTGTAATTGTGGAATGTTTTAAAGGAGGGTTTGAGAGATTGGGGGGGGGGATGAAATTTTTAGTTATTTATGGAGGGGTGATTTAGAAAATTGGGGGTGATAAATATTTAAGTTATTTTTGGGGGGTAGTTGATGAGTTGGGAAAAGTGGGTTTTTTAAGGTTATTTATGGAAAGGGGATTTTGTTATGAATTGGGGGTGTGGAAATATTTAAGTTTTTTTTGGAGGGGGGTGAGTTGTTTAGATTGGGAATATGGAAAATTTTATTTTTTTGGGGTTGGGTTGTAGTTTTGGGGGTGTGGAAATTTTTTGGGGGTTTTTTTGGGGGTAGTTTAGGATTGGGGGGGTTGTTTTGGGTTTTTTTTTGGTTTTTTGGGGGGGGTTGGGTTTTTTTTTGGGGTTGGGGTTTGGGGTTTTTTTTTTGGGGGGTGTGGGTAGATTTTTTTTGGGGGTTTTTTGGGTTTTGTTTGGTTTTTGGGTTTTGTTGTTGGGGGTTGGGGTTGTTTTGTTTTTTGTGGTTTTTGTTATTTTTTTTTTTGGTTTGGGGTTTTTTTTGGTGGGGTTTTGGGGTGTTTTTTGGTTTTTTGGTTTTTTTTTTGTTGTTTTTGGGTGGGGGTGGGTGGGGGGGGTGTTTTGGGGGTTTGGTTTGGGTTTTTTTGGGGGTTTTTGGGGGGGGTTTTGGGAAGTGGAAATTTTTGTGGGTTTTTTGGGGGTTTTTGGTGGGTTTTTGGGTTTTGGGGTTTTGTTGGGGGGGGGATTTGTTTTTTTGTTGGAGGGGGTTATAGTTTTGGGTTTGGGTTTTTTTGGGAAAATTTGGTGTAAATTTTAATTTTATGGGGGGGGTGTTTTTATGAGAAATTTTGGGGGGGGTTGGAAAATGGGGGATTTGTTTTTTTTTGGTGGGTTTTTTTTGTTGTTATTTGGGGGGGGTGATGGAAATTTTGGGGAAAAATTTTTTATGGGGGGTTTTTGGGGTTTTGGGGGTTTAGATTGGGGGTAGGGTTTTTTATGGGGGGTTTTTTGTTAAGGTTTAGGGTTTTAGGGGATGGGGGGTTTTTTGGAGTTTGGGAAGTATGGGGTAATTTTTGGGTAAGTTTTTAGGGTGGTTTGTTTGGGGAAGGTTTTTTTGGGGGGTTTTGGGTTTTGGTTTATTTTTAGGGAGGGGGGAGTTGAGAAATTTTGGGAAGATGGAAAATTGTAAGGGGGTTTTGGGGGATGTTGATAGTATGGGGGGAAAGATGGAAATATGTTAAATTTTTGATGGGGGGGATGGTTTATGAATTGGGGGAGGGGGAAAATTTGTAAATTATTTAGGAGGGGAGAGGGGGGGGTGGATTTTGGAGGGGAGATGTGGGGAATGAAAATATTGTAATTTTTTAGGGGGGGATGGGTTTTTATGAGGGGTTGGGGGGAAAGATGGAAATATTGTAGGGAAAAAATTTGAGGGGGGGGGTGGGGTTGATAGATTGGGGGTATGGAAATTTTGAAAATTATTTATGGGGGGGATAGTTATGAGATTTTGGGGGTGGGAAAAATTGGGGGAAGTTTTAAAAGGGGAGATTGAGAATTGGGGTATTTAAATATTGGGGGAAAATTTTTTTGGGGGGGGTGAGTTATGAGAATTTTGGGAATTGTGGGAAATTTGTAAAATTTTTTTATGGAGGGATGGGTTTTATGAATTGGGGGGAAAGATGGAAATTTTGGGGTTTTATTTTTTGGGGGATGGGTTGATGAGATTGGGGAAAGTGGAAATTTGTAAAATTTTTTATGGAGGGAAGTTGGAGATGGGGGGAAAAATTGGGGGGGAATTTTTGGGGGTTTTTTTAAGGGGGATTTATGGGGGAAAGGATTTTTTGAATTTGGGAATGATGGAAATTTTGTTGTTATTTTTTTGGGGGGGAAGGGGGAGGATTTGGGGGAAAGATTAAAAAAGTAATTTTTATGGGGGGGATGAGTTGATGAGTTGGGGGGTATGAAATTTTGGGTTTTTTTGGGGATGGGGGTATGAGTTGGGGGATGGGGGGTTTTAATATTTAGGGTTTTTTTTGGGAGGGGGAAAAGGGTTTATGAGAATGGGGGATATGGAAAATTTTTTAAGGGTTTTGTTAGGGGGATGGTTGATTATTGGGGGGATGGAAATTTTTGGGGTTTTTAGGGAGGGGGGGTTGTGGATTGGGAAGGGGGGAAAAATGGGGGTAATTTTTAGGGGGGATGATTTTAAATAGATTTGGGGGAATTTAGGAAAATATTTTAAATTTTTATGGGGGTGGAATGATGAGGGTTGGGGAATGATGAAATTTGTAAAATTTTTTATTGGGAAAAGGGGGAAATTAGAGATTGGAATGAGGGAAAAATTTTAAAAATTGGGTTTATGGAGGGATAGTTGAGAGGGGGGTTTGGGGAAAAATGGGGTTTTTTAAATTTATTTGTGGAGGTGTTGTGGGATTGGGAATGATGGAAGATTTTGAAAATTTTATTTTTGGAGGGGGAGGGGTTATGGGGAAATTGGGGGAAAAGGAAAAATTTTTAAATTATTTTGGGGTTGGTTTATGAAGATTGGGGGGGGAAAGATTTAATATTTTGTAAGTTTTTTTAAGGAGGGATGGTTTATGAGATTGGGGGAATGTGGGAAAAATTTTTAAAAATTAGTTATGGAGGGGGAGGGGGAAAAATTGGGGGGGTGTGGAAAAATTTTAAAATTTTTTGGAGGGGGGGGGAATTGATGAGATTTGGGAAAGATGGGAAATATTGTAATTATTTTGGAGGATATTTTGAGATTGGGGATGTGGGAAAATTTGTAAGGGTTTTTATGGGAGATGTTGATGAGATTGGGGAATATGGGAAAAATGTTAAGGGGGTTTTTTATGGGGGATTTGGGTTTTGGGGTTGGGGGGGAAAGATGAAAATTTGTTTTTTTTAAGGTTGGTTTATTGGGGAGGGAATTTTTTAAATTTTATGAGGGGATTGGAAGGGGGGTTGGGAAAAATTTTTAAAATTATTTATGGAGGGGGGGTATTGATGAGGGGTTGGGGGGGAAAGATGGAAAATAAATTTTAAATTTTTTTATGGAGGGGGTGGGGTTTATGAAATTTGGGAGGGGTATGGAAATATTTTAATTTTTTTAAAAGAGGGGGGTGGGGTTTGAAGGGGAATTGGAATGATGGAATTTGTAAAAAAAATTTTAAGGGATGAGTTGTGAGATTGGGAAAATGGGAAAAAAATTTGTATTATTTTTGAGGGGGGGAGGTTGAGGAAATTTGGGGGAAAGATGGGAAAAAGGGATTAAGGGGGGGGGTTTTTTTTATGGGGGGATGGAGTTGAGGGGGATTGGGGGAGGGGGGATGGAATATTTTAAAATTTTTTTATGGAGGGATGATTATGAGTGTAAGATGAAAAAATTTAAATTATTTATGGGAGGTAGTTGGGATTGGGGATATGAAATATTTGAAATTTTTATGGGGGGATTTATTTGGGGATTGGGAAAGTGGAAAAAATTTGTAAGGTTATTTTTTTGGGGGAAATGGGGTTTTATGTTTTTATTGGGAGATTGATGAATTTTTTTTAAAGGGGTTGGTTTAGGAAAGGTGATATGAAATTTTGGGGGGGAAATGAAGATATTGTTTTTTTTTAATGAGGGAAAGGTGAGATTGGGAATATTAAGATATGGGTATTTTTTATGGGGAGGATGAAGGGGATGGAAGGGGAATGAGAAATATTGTAATTTTTAGGAGGGGGGGGTTGTGAAAAATTTTAAAATTTTTTTAGGGGGATATATGTATTTATAGGGTGTTTTTGAAAGGGGTATTGGGAAGATTGGGGTTTTGGGTTTGGGTTTTTTAGGGAAAGGTAGGGGGGTTTAAAAAGATTATTTTATTATGGGGGGGTTTTTTGGGTTTGGTTGGGGTATTATATTTGGGGAAAGGGAAAAGGGGAAAAGTTGGGAATATTAGTTAGGGTGATTTTTTTTGGGAAAGGGAAGTAGGGGGAATTTTTTGGGGGATTAGGGTTTTATATTATATTTTGAGGGAAAGTAGTGAAGATATGTAATATTGGGGGGTTGGGGATATGGTATATTATGAAGGGGAGAGAGTTAAAGGGAAAAAATGGAAAATTATAGGATTAGTGGATTTATATAGAGGGGAGAGTAAGGATATGTGGGAAAATTAAGATTAGTTGAAGTTTTTTGGGGGGGGAAATGGGGGAAGGGAAATTTATGGAGGGGGTTTTTTTTGGGAAAAATATTAAAGGGTTTTTGTGGAAAAATTGGTTTTTTATTATGGAGGAGGGAGGGGGTGAAAAGGGTATGGGAATATTTGGGTTATGGAATGATTTATGGGGGGAAGAAATTAAGGGTTTGTGAATTTAGGATTTGTGGAAATGTATATTTTGAGGGTAGAAGGGGGGGATATTAATTTGGGAATTTGGGGGTTTGGTATATTTTTGAGGGAAAGAGAAGTGAAAAGGGTATTGGGGAATATTAGAGTTTGGGGGGGTATTTTATAGGGAAGGAAGTGAAATAGTGAAATATTAAAAGGTTAGGTGGAATGGGTATTTTGGAAGGGTAGTGAAAGGATTTTTGAAATTTTAGATTAGTGGTTTTGTTTTTATTAGAAGGAGAAAGGGTGAAAAATTTGGGGGGGTTTTTTAAGAGATTATGGATAGTTATTTGGGGAAAGGGGGAAAAATAGTGAAGATAGTGGGTATTAGGGGTTAGGGGATATGTTTATTTAGGAAGGGGTTGGTAAGGGAGGTTTTTAAGGATTAGGAATTATGGATATGGGGGAATATTAGGGGAAGAGGGTATGGAAAAGGGGGGAAAAGGTTGGTGAAATTAGAAATTGGGGGGATATGTATATTATGAGGGAAGGGGGTGGTGGGGGTTGGAAATTTTGGATTAAGTGGATTGTATATTAGGGGGGAAGAATAGTAAAAAAGGGATGAAGTTTAGATTTTTGGGGGATTTATATTAGAGGGAAGAGAATGGAAAGGGGTATTTGAATTTAAATTATGGTATTATTTATAGGGAAAAGAAGTGAAGGGGTATTTTGGGAATATTAAGGTTAGGGGGAAATTTTTTATATTTAGGGGGAAGGGGAGGAAAGGTTGTTAAATTAGGGGTTAGTGGATTGGGGATATTATAGGGGGAAGTGAAGGGTAGTGAATATTAGGGAATTATGGGAAAGTATTTTTGGGGGAAGTGGGGGGGGGGTATGTTAAAAATTGATTAGTGATTTTATTATGGAAAGGAAAGGGAAGGATTTGGAATTTTGTAAGTATTGAAAGGGTTTGTGGATATGTTATTTTTGGGGGAGGATTTAGGGGTATGGTTTAAAATTTTAAGGTTAGTTTGGGTAGTATATTATGAGGGAAAAAAAATAAGTATGTAAATTTTTTGGTTAGGGAAATTTTTATGAGGGGGAAAAAGTGAAGGGATATGTAATATTAAAGGGTTTGGGGTATTTATATTTGAGGGGAAGGAAGGATTTAGGGATTTTGGGGGAAGTATTTTAAGAAGAGTAGTTGGGATTGAAATTAATTTGTTTTGGAGGGAAAGGGGGAAGAGGGGTAGTGAAATTTTTTGAAGGGTTAGGGGGATATTTATTTTTAGGGAAAGATAGGAAGGGTTTGGGGAAATTTTGGGGGGTTTTGGTATGGGGATATTATGAGGGAAAAAGGGGAAGGGATTTTTGAATATTAGGGGATTTATGAATGTATTTTTGGGGAAGGGAAGGGGGAAGGATATTGGGGAATATTAGGGATATGGATATTTTTATGGGGGGGAAGGGATAGTGAAAAGGATTTTGTGAAGATTTTGTGGATTGTTATTTTAGGGGAAAGAGATAGTAAGGATTGTGATATTAGAATTTGGTGGTTTTATTTTAGGGAAAGGGTAGTTAAGATAGTAAATTTTTAGGATTAGTGGATTTGGTATATTAGGGGGGGAAGAGATAGTGAAATTGTGGTATTTGGTTTTTGATTGTATATTATGGGGGGGAGATATGAAGGGGTATGTTTTGGATTAGAGATTAGGGGTGGATATGTATATTATGAGGGGGAAGAAATTTTGTGAAGGGATATGAAGGAAGAGATGGGGGGGAAGGTTATGTTTTGGAAGTTGGGGGTTTTTTTTAAAAATGTAGGGGTTGTTAAAATTTTTTTAGGTTATGGGTATATTTTATGAGGGGAAGGATAGTGAAGGGAAAAAGGGTTTTTTAATTTTAGGGGGAGGGAGGGGGGATATGTTATTTAGGGAAAAGGAAAAATTTTTGGGGAAAAAGGGGGTATGTGAAATATTGGGAATTATTGATTTTTTGATTTTATTTGAGGGAAAAAGATGGAAAGGATATTGGGGGTATTAAGATTAGGGGGATATGTATTTTATAGGGAGAGAGTGAAGGGGTTGTGAATATTTGAGATTTTAGGGGGGGGATTGTAATTTTGAGGGAAAAGGAAGGGGTTTAGGGGTATGGGGAATTTAGGGGGGTTAGTGGGTTGTATATTTATGAGGGAAAAGAAGGGGGGGGTATGTGGAATATTGAGATTGGGGGGGATATGTTTTTTTTGAGGAAGAGTGTGAGGATATGAATATTAGAATTGGGGGGATGTATATTTAGGGGAAAAAGGGGAGGGATATTGATATTAGGGGTTGGGGGGATAGGTTTTTTAAGGGAATGAGGGGAAGGGATTTTGTTAATAGGGGTGGGGGTGAATGTTTTATGATTTGGAAAGGGGGTGGAAGGGGTTTTTGAATTTAAGATTAGTGGATATTATATTTTGGGGGGGGGGAGAAAGGGGGGATTTGTGAATTTAGGGGGTTTGGATATTATTTATTTGGGGGGAAAATAGTAAGGTTTTGAATATTAAGGGATTAAGGGGGGAGAGTTATTATGAGGGAAATGAAAGGGGGGAAAATTATTTTGGATTAGTGGTATTATATTTTAGGAAAAAAAATAGGGGAAGAATTGAAATTTTTAGGGGATTAGGGGGGATATTTATTTTGGGGGGGGATAGTGGGAGGTAGTGGGGTTTAGAATTAGTTTTGGGTATGTATATTATAGGAAGGAGAGTAAAGATAGTGAATTTTAGGATTTGGTGGGTATGGGGTTTTTATAGGGAAGGAATAAGATTTGTTTTAATTTTGGGGGGGATGATGGGGTTTTTTGGGGAATGAAGTAGGGGAAGGGGATGGAAATTAGGTTGGGGGGGGTTTTATTTATGAGGGGAAGAGTATTGAAGGATATGTTAATATTAGATTAGTGGAATGTATATTGAGGGGAAAAAGAATTAAGGTTATGTGGGGTTTTTTTATTATGGGTATGTTTATTATAGGGGAAAGAGATTTTGAAGGAATGGTGAATATTAAGGGGGTTATGATTGTATATTATGGAGGAAAAAGATAGGGAAGGGGGTATGGGGAAATAAAAGATTAGTGGAAAGTATATATGGGGGGGAGGAAAGTGAAAATATGTTAATTTTGGGATTTTTTGGTTGTTAATTTTATGGGAAGAGTTGAAGGATTTTTAAAAAATTAGGGGGATGGTATGATATTATAGGGAAAGGGAAAATTTTTTAAAAATTGTTTTTATTAGGATTTGTGGGGGGGTTTTATTTGGGGAAGATAGGGGGTTAAAGGTAAAAGGGGGTATTTAGAATTAGGGGGGTATTGTATATTTATGAGGGGTATTTTAGGGGGGGGGTTTAATTTATTTGGGGTTATGGGTATGATATTATGAGGAAGGGGGAAAGGGGGGGATATGTGAAATAGAATTTGTGGATGTATATGTATGGAAGGGGGAGTAGGAATTTTTGGTTTTTTTTTGTTTTGGATTGGGGATATTAGGGGAATTTTGGGGGGTTTTGGGGGAATATTTTAGGTTTTGTGGATATGTTTATGGGGGGATTTAAGTATATGTAATATTTAAAAATTGGGGGGTGTATTTTGGGGGGGGGGGTATGGTTTGTGAATTTGGGTTTATTGGTTTGTTTTTGGGGAAGGAATGGGGGAATGGGGGTTTTAGGTTTTGGTGGTATGGGTTTTTTAGGGAAGGAGGGGGGGGGAAGGGGATTTTTGGGATTTAGTTTTTTTAAATTTTTATGGGGGTATTGGGGTTTGGTGTTTGGGGGAGTAGGGGGTTTTTGGGGGGGGGATGGGGAAAATGAGGAATGGGGTTTGGATTTGGATTTGGGTTTATTATAGGGATATAGGAAGGGGTATGTGGTATTAGAGATTAGGATATGTTAAATTTTGAGGGGAAAAGTATAAGGATTTTGGAATTTAGGGGGATTAGTGGGATATGTATAAAATTAGGGGGGGAAGGGGGTTTGTTAAGGGGGTTGTAATTTAAATTTGGGGTTTTTGGGGGTGGGATATGTTTTTAAATTTAAGGGAAGAGAAAATTTTAGGAATTTTTGAATATTTTAAAGGGGTTGTAATTGTATATTATAGGGAAGGAAAATGAAGGAAATTGAATATTAAGGGGTTAGTGGGTAGTATATTATGAGGGGAAGGGGGAAAGTGAAGGTATTGAATTTAGGTTAGTGGATATTATTTTGGGGGAAGAAAATAGGGGGAAAGGGGGTGTATTTGGGGATTTGGTGGGAAAAAGTTATTTTTAGGGAAGGAAGGGGAAGGATATGGAATATTAGGTTTAGGGATATGGGGATATTTTGAGGAAAGGGGTAGTGAAGGATTTTTGGGAATTTTTAGGATTAGTGGGGAAATTTTATTATGAGGGGAAGGGGGTGTAAGGATATGGAATTTGGTTATTGGGTATGGGGTTTTTTGAGGGAAAAATATGGGTAGGAATTTTGGTGGGAAGATTTTGGGGATGTTTTTTTTGGGGGGAGGGGGTATTTTTAATGGGGGAAGTGGATATTTTAAGGATTTGTGATGTTTTTTTGAGGAAATTTGGGGGTTTTTTTTTTTATTGGGAAAGAATTTTGGGGGGGGAGGGGTTTTTTTTTGGTTGTTTTTGGTTTTTTGGGGGGGGTTTTTTTTGTGGGGTTTTTGGGGGTGTTTGGTTTTGTTTTTGGTTTGTTTTTTTGAGGGGTTTGGGGTTTTATTAGGGGATTTTGGGGGTTTTTTTTTGTTTGGGGGGGTTTTGGTTTGGGTTTTTTGTTTTGTGGTTTTTTTTTTTGGGGGATGGGGGGTTTGTTTTGGTTTTGGGGGGGATTTATTTTTGGGGGGTAGTGAAAAGGGGGGTTTTAATATTTGGGGTTTTTTATTTTTTTAGGGAAGGTTTGGGGTTTTTTTGATTTGGATGGGTGAATTTGGTGGGTTGGGGATATGTTGGGTTTTTGTGTTGGGGTTTTTGGGTTTTGGAAGGTTAGTGGTTTTGGAATTTGGGGAAAAAGAGTTGGGAAAGGTTAAGGGGATTTTTGGGGGGTTAGGGGGTATTTTTATTAAGGGGATTGGATTTTTAGGGGTTTTGTTGGGGGGGGGTATTGGGGGAAATTTTTGGGGATTGATATTATTTGGGAGGGTTTTTGGGGGTATGGAATATTAATTAGGGTGGTAGGGATATTAGGGGGAAAGGGGGGGATGGTGAAAAAGGGAGGGGTTTTTGGGGAATATTAGGGAGTAGGGGGAAGTTATTATAGGGAAAGTAGTAAAGGGTATGTGGAAAAATAGGATTAGGGGGAATTTTTTATGAGGGAAGGGGAGGGTTTAAGGGGGTTTGGTTTTGGATTTTGGTTTTTAAGGGTTGGGGGGTTTGGGATTTGTGTTTTTTTTTGGGGGTTTGGGGGTTTGGGGGGTTTTTTTTAGGGTTTTGAAGGTTTTTGGGGATTTTTAAGGGGGTTTTTTTTATTTTTATTTTGGGGGGGGTTTTTTTTGTTTTGGGGGGGGGGTTTTGGGAAAATTAGGGGATTTTTGGTTTTGGGTTTGGGGAAAGGGGAGGTTTTTGGTTTTTTGGGGGTTTAGGGGGTTGTATTTTTGGGGGGGGGGGGTTGTTTTTGTGAATATTGGGGTTTGTGGGGGTTTGTTTTTGGGGAAGTTGAGGGGGGTTTTTGATATTGGGGTTATGGTTTGGGGTTTTAGGGGGGGGGGAGGGGGGTGGGGGATTGGGTTTAAATTTTTTGGTTGGGGAATTTTTTATGAGGGGGGGTGAGGAAGTGTAAATTGATTTTTTGGATATGTTTTTAGGGGGGGGGGAGGGGGTTTTTTTTTAGGTTGGGGGGATATATTTTTGGGGGAAAGAGGGGGAGGATATTGAAATATTGGGATTTAAGGGATTTGTTTTTTTGAGGGAAGGGGAATGAGGGGGTATGTAAAATTGGGGGGATGGGGTTTAAAATTTGGGAAGAAATGTAAGGGGTATGTGAATATTTGGGATTATGGGTATGTTAAATTTTGGGGGAAAAGGGGGAAATGAAAGGGGTATGTAATATTAGGATTATATAGGGATATTATAGGGGAAGAATTGTGAAGGATATTGAATTATTAGGATTTTGGGAAAGTAAATATTGGGGGAAGGGGTAGTGAAGGATATGTAATATTAGGATTAGTG
>JAMYXO010007815.1:0-11641 GCA_033310375.1 Conus canariensis
TATTGCTTACAGGGTGACTGTTATCTGGGATGGCTTACAGGGTTACCCGCATCTGGTATAGTTTCAGGGTGACTTTCTACCCGGGATGGCTTCAGGATGCGGGAAAAAGGAAGGGGTTACAAATGACTGCCCATCTAGTAGGGGTTACAAAGATTTACTTTCCATTTGGGTTTGCTTTCCATGACTGCTATCTGGTAAAGGTTTTCACGATGATGGGTAAACTGGTATAGCTTAAAAAGGGTGATGTATCTGGGTTAAACTTACAAGGGGTGACTGCTATCTGGAAAAGCTTAAAAGGGTGACTGTTTTTGGGTTTGGATTTCAGGGTGACTGCCTTTGAAAATCTCCTACACCTTTCACACTTTCTTCAAGGGGCCACATTTTGGGAAAAATGAGCTTTGGGGGCTAAAAATACCCAGAGGGAGTGCTGTTTTCCGTGGGGATTAACAGCGAAAAACCTCCCAAACCAGCCACCTTCCAGGGAAAGAGAACGGGGCTCAACGACCTCGTGTTCTTGAATCAGGGTTTCTCTTCCCCGGGTTGGGGGTTTCAGACCGAAAATCGACCCGAGAAGAATGGTGGGGAATAGCACACATGCGCGCGTGCGCCCCGCGGGGACAACACACACACATAAAACACACAAAACACAAAATACACACATTTTTTTCGCGCAACACACACGTTTGGGGGCACACCCATGCAAGCCCCCCACGCACACACACACAAACACCCACAAAACACGCACGCAAAGGGGACGCACCCCACGCACGCCGCACACACACACACCAATTTTTTCATTTCCCCCTCTTTTACACACACACACACACACACAGACACACACACACACACACACACACACACCAAAAAACACACACACACAACACCACAACCCCACACACAACCCCACACCCCACACACACACCAAACCCACACACACATTCATCCATTTTATTCATTCACACACACACCACAACCCCGCGGGGCGCGCGCACCGCGTGCACGTACGCACGCACGTAAGTATGCACCAAATCCCCACACAACACACACACACCCCACCCCACACACAAAACACCCCAACACAAAACTTTTAAATGAAAAATTTCCCCTCATGGTTTAAGAGTTTTCAACGGGATGTCTTCCCAAAAACTGGAGGCATTTTTGTTGGGGGTTCTGGAATGTGGGTGTTCGTTTCTTTTTTACCCTTTCCTTTCCCTTATCTTCAAACGCCACTTTTTGGTTTAAAATTGACTGGGGGGCTGAACCCAGGGGAGAGAGAGAAGATAGAGAAGGTGAGGGGGGGGGAAGAGAAAAAAAAGAGAGAGAAAGAGATATTTTTAGCGTGGCATCCAGTGAAACCCTCCCCAAACCCCCTGCCGCCTCCAAGGGAGGTTTAAACAAATTTCCCCCGAAAAATGCCACCTGCCAGGAAAGGGGGACACACCCCCGGCCATGCCACCTTCCGAGGTGAAAAAACCCCCCAGGGCCCCCCTGCTACCTCCGCATCCTGTGAAACCCCTTCCTAGACCCCTGCCCCCCCCTGCCAGCATACAGCGGTGACAACCTCCCCCAAACCCTGCCACCTGCCAGCATCAGCAGGGGAAACACCTCCCAAAACCATGCCCCCTTTCCCCTTGAAAACACCTCCCAGGGCCAATTTCCACCTTCCCGCAGGGGAAACCCCCCCTACACCCTGCCATCTTTCCAGCATCAGCAGGGGAAAACCCCCCCCAACCATGCCAAACCCGTCAGCAGGTTCAAAACCCTTCCCCGGAAACCCTCCCCCTGCCACCAGGGGGAAAAACCTTTCCCAGACCATGCCAAACCCGTCCCGCAGGTGAAACAAACCCCCAACCTTGCCACCCGCCACAGGTGAAACATCTCCCAACCAAAAGCCCCCTTCCAGAAATTTAAACAAACCTTTTCCCCCCCATGCCACCTGCCAACTTTAGCAGGGAAAACACCTACCAGACCCTGCCAAATGCCAGCATAACAGGTGAAACAAACCCCCTAAAACCATGCCCCCCTCCACATTTAAACCGGGGAAACAACCCCCCCAGAACCCTGCCACCCTCCAGCAGGTGAACCCCCCTCCCAACAATGCCCCCTGCCCCCCTCAGCAGGGTGAACCCCACCTCCCACACCTGCCACCTCCCGCATCAGCAGGTAAAACACCCCCGGACCATGCCACCCGCCAGCATCAAGGTGAAACCCTTCCCCAGACAAAGCCACCCGCCAGAATCAGCAGGCGAAACACCCCCCAACCAATTTTTTCTACCCGCCCCGCATCAAAGGGTTTAAAACCCCCCTAGACCATGTACCTGCCAGCATCAGCAGGTGAAACAAACCCCAAACCCCTGCCAAACCCCCACCCCATCAGCGGGGAAACACCTCCTAGGGCCAGGGTTCCTTTCCCCATAGCAGGTCAAAAAACCCCCAGACCAGGGCCCCCTGCCAAAAACCAAACAGGGTTTAAATACCTCCCAACCAATTTCCCCTGCTAGCATCACAGGGGACACACCTCCCAAAACCATGCCACCCGCCGGAAAACAAACGGGACACACCTCCCAAACCATGCCACCTGCCCCCCATCAGAGGGGGCACACCTCCTCCCCCAGGGCCCCCTGCCCCCGATTTACAGGTGAAACACCCCCAACCAGGCCAAACCTGCCCGCATCAGCAGGGGACCCCAAAACCCCCTACCCCAAACCACCCCCCCAGCAGGGTTTAAAAAACCCCCCAGAAACCCCTGCCACCTGCCGCATCACAGGGGAAACACCCTCCTCGAACCCTTGTACCTTCCCGCAATAGCAAAGGTTTTTAAAAACCCTCCTCGACCATGCCCACATGCCCCCATCAGCAGGGGGAACAACCACCTTACAAACCCTCCACCTGTCACATCAAGGGGGTGACCCCACCCCCTTACCATGCCACCTCCCGGGATCGCCCGGTGAAAACCACTCCAGACCATGCAAAACCTGCCACACCCGCAAAGGGGACACACCCCCCAGACCATTCCACCTTCCCCATCGCAGGTTAACACACCTCCCACAAACCCTCCACCTCCAGCCTTCAGAGGTTTAAAAAACCTCCCATCCCCTGCCACCTGCCCCGCATCCCCAGGGGGGACACCCCTTCCCCACCATGCCACCTGCCAGAAATGAAACCCTCCCAACCCTGCCTCCTGCCACATCGCAGGGTTAAACAAACCCCCCCAGACCAGGGCCACCCGCCCCGCTTTACAGGGGAAAAAAACCTTTACCGGGGGATGCCCCCTGCCACATTTAGCAGGTGACCCAACCTCCTTTGGGCAATGCCACCTGCCAGAATTTTAAAAACCCCCCAGACCAATGCCCCCCCGCCAGGGATGAAACACCTCCCAGGGCCATGCCACTGCCAAACATCGCAGGTTTTAAAACCTCCCGACCATGCCCCCTTCCACAAACGCAGGGGGAAAAAACCTCCTACACCTTTGGCCCCCTTGGGCCCGCAGGTTTTTTAAAACCCCTACCCCATTGCCCCTGCCACAGATGAAAACCTCCAGACCATGGGCCCCCTTCCAGCATCACATTTTAAAAACCTCCCAGAAACCCTTTTAAACCTTTCCAAACATCAGCAGGGTGAAACACCCCCAGGGCCATGCCTCCTTTCCCAAAAGGTCAAAACCCCCTCCCAGACCTTGCCCCCCCTGCCACGGGGAAACACCCAGACCAAGGGCCCTCTGCCAGCATCCCGCATGAAACACCTCCCCCGGGCCATGGGGCCCCCTGGGCCCGCATCGCAGGTGGGAAACAAAAACCCCCCCAAAAAACCATGCCACTTTTCCAGCATCAGCAGGTGAAAACACCCCCAAAACCATTCCCCCTTTCCCGCAGGGAAACACCTTCCCCCGAACCATGGCCCCCTGGCCAGCAGGTGAAAACAACCCTCCCCAAACCCTGCCCCCTTTCCACAGGTGAAACAACCCCAAAATGCCCCCTGCCCGAAGGGGGGGCACACCTCCCCGACCAAACCCCCTGCCGCAAAGGGGGAAACACCTCCAAACCCTGCCACCCGCCAGAAATTTAAACACCCCCAGGGCCAAGCCAACCAAACCCCCGAAGAAATAAAGGGTCTCCACGAACCTTGTTTGTGATAAGGTTCCTGCCTTTCCCCGGTTTACCGAAATTGGAAAACCCCGAACCCAAGGGGACTGCGGGTTTCCCCCAACACTGCAAGTTCCGGAATACCAAATGATGAAAAACTGGATAAACGGGGCCCGCCGGGGCCGCAAAAAACACACACACACACACACAACCCAAAAACACCCACACACACACACAATTGAAACACACACACCACACACACCAACCCCCCACACACACACAACCCCACACCCCCCACACACACACAAAGCAGGGAGAGAGGGAGAAAAGAGGGGATTTAAAAAGAGACCGAGACAGAGGGAAAAGAGAAAAAGCCGGGGAGAGTCCCCGTGCATACAATTTAACTAATGAAAAAAAAAGGTCAACCCCACTATGTAAAAAAAAAAAAAAAAAAAAACCCTTTATCTCCTTCGTGAACATTGTAATCGTTTTTTCCCCACCCCCAACCCCCACCTTCCCCCCCCCTTTTCCCCCCCTCCCCCCTCACCACCTGCGTTCATTGTTTATTTTATGTTCAAATTTTTTTATCCCCTGTTCATTCCACCCCTCACCCTCCCCTCTGGGACCTCTCCTTCCCTTCCCACTCCATCAAACCTAAATTTAAATTGAAAATTTACGCCAAAATTGACCAGGGGGAAACAAACAGCTTTTTTGGGAAAATCTCTCTCAAAAGGGGGGGGTAGGATGCAAAGAAAATGTTTAAAAAAAAAATTGTCCCCCTATCCCACATGCAAAAAACGGTTCATGCCCCGGAAGTAAAACACACACACACACCCCAAAACACACCCCCACACAACAAAAACACACACATAAAAACACCAAACCGGCTCGCCCCCGCCGAGGGGAGAGAAAAAGGGGAAAGAAGAGGGGGAGAGAAGAGAGGGGGAAAAAGAGGAGAAGAGAGAGAGAAAGAAGATTTCTTAAAACTTTATTCCAAATTTTCCCTTTTTTAATTTCAATGGATTTTATGGCACCAAATACCCCCAAAAAACCGAAAGAGAAGGAAAAAGGGGAAAAAAGAAAAAAAAGAAAACGAAAACCCCAAAAAAAAATCCCGATTCAAGCAAAAGAAAAAAAAGGGAAGCAACCATGAGGGGAAAAAATTGGGGGGGAAAAACCCCTTGGGGGGAAATTTTTAATAATGTTTCCCTTTTTAATGAAAAAGAAAGGGAAGTCATGTAATTTTAACAAGGAAGGAAAATGGTTTCCCCTATGTTGATATCACAAAGTAAAAAAGATTTAAAAAAAACAAAATGAAATCAGAAAAGTCTTTTTGCCCCCCCTTTTTTTGTTTTAAATACTGCATTAGATGAAAGGGAAAGGGCAAAGCCTTTAAATTTAAAAAATTTCTTTTCCAAGAAATGGTTATAAAATCCTTTAACATCATGTTGATCTGTTTTTTGCCCAAAAACTATTTTTCCCCCTTAAACAGGGTTTCCAAAAAGATGAAAGTTAAATTTCCTCTCTGCCAAAAAATATACCATTGGATTTTTTGACCTTTTAAAATCATTTTTATCATTATTTTGAACGACCCCTTTAAAACCCCCGTTCCGTTGGGCCCCTTAAAAAGCCCATACGGGCCCCCCCCACGTTTTTGCAAAACCCCCATTGCTGCTTCTGCTGGGCTTGACAAATTTTTTGAACATACCGGGGCCCTTTCCCCGTTAGCAAGTCACCATTTTTCTGTTCTGCTGTTCTTGGGCTAATTATTGTTTCCAATTTATAAAACCCCATAGAAAAAAAAAAAAACTGCGTAATCCCAGGATTCTGTCTTGACTGTAGAAGGGAAAACCCTTTAAAATGAAACAAAAAAAATTCAGAAAAAAAAAAAACCCAAACCACAAATTGGGTTTTTTTTTTTAAAACCCCCGGGTTTTCCTGAATAATGACGTAATTTTTTGTTTTTAAAAAAGGAAGAAAACAAAAAAAACGTCAAAAAACAAGAAAAGGGCCGGAAATTTTGGAAAAATGCGAAAAAAAGCTACAGTACTTTTTAACCAAACCCCGAAATTTTTTTCTTGCATAAGGTGTAGCCAAAACAGCAGGGGCTATGAGGGCGGTGCAGTTCCCTCGAGAGAGAGAGACAGAAAAACAACAACAACGAGACAAAGAACAGGAAGAGAGAAAAGAAAAAGAGAGAGGGAGGAAGAGAGAGGAGGGCAGACAGTTTGACAGACTTTCAGAAGAAAAACAGATAAAAACCCGACCCAAAAGACAGACAGAAAAAATTTATGGCCCAAAACCAGGGAGTGTATTTAAGGGCCCAACATTTATAAATGGGGGCTTTGGTTTTTGAAAAGAAGGAAGAATAACCCGGGGCAGAGAAATTTTGGGCTCAATTTTTCCCCCCTCCCCCGGGTTTTTATTTCCCTGGTCTGTGAGACCCCCTTAACCCTAAAAACATTCAGGAAAGGTGCCCCGCTTCCAGACCAGCAGCGACACCTACAGGAATGGTCCAACTCTTTTGGGGGCAAAAAACCCAACCACTTTCATATTTTTTTACCGTGTCGGCAAGTTGCTTTTCATTTTTCGTCGTCATCTTTCCCTATTGGTTTTTAAGCCCTTTCCATGGGTTTCTCTTTTTTTGTCTGACCCCTCTTTTTCCCCTCCCCTCTCTCTCTCTCTCCCCCCTCCCCCTCTCTCTCTCTCTCTCATCATCAAACCATCCCATCCCTCTTTATCAATAAACATCATATCAAACGGTCGTCCGGGCTTCTTCTTCTTCTTTCCCTTTTTCTTCTTCTTCTCCCTATAGATAATAGATAAAATAGACATCTCTGTGTTTGTGGGGCGTTTTCATGGTTTTTTTGTGTGTTTGTTGGTTTAAAAGACAAAAAACATTAAGCGGGTTTCTGGCCTTGCTGCAGCTGCTGGGGCCGGGTGAAGATTATGAAGAGGAGGGGAGGGGCGAACGGGCGACGGGGACGATTACGATAATTATTTTTTTTTTTTTTTTCCAATGCACGAACGCTCCCCCGTGGGTTTTGGGATCATTTTTAGTGCAGAAATGTTGGGTGTGGTTTTGTATGTGTGGCGCGACGCGTGTGAAATTTTTGGGGGTTTGGGTTTTTGTGTGTGTGTGTTTTGTTGTGTGTGGGGTGTTTTTGTGTGGTTGTGGGTGGGGCGGCCCCGCGCGCGTGCGGGGTTGTGTTTATCCTTTTTGTTGTGTGTGTTTTGTGTGTGGGTGTTGTGTTTTTGGTGTGTGAAAACTTATTGTCCTTTTCAGAGAGAGAGAGAAAAGAGAGGAGAGAGAAGAGATGAAGAGAAGAGAGAGAAAAGGAGAGTAAATCCTTTGAAAACTCCCTAAAAATTATTGGGTGATGTACAAAAGGGCAAACTTGAAAAAACCGTTTTTTATTTTCCAGAAAAAATGTTCAATGAAACAAACAGGGGAGATGGATTGGTTTTTGGCCCGGAAATGTTCCTTTTAGTCAATTCTGAAGGCCGATTTGTTTCCCCTTTTAAACGGAAGATAAAGGGGGAAAAAAATTTGTTAAACAGAAAGAAATTTTAGGGGGCCTGGGTTTTTTTTTTTTTTGTTTTTTTTTTTTTTGTTTTGTTTTTTTTTTTCCTCTCCCCCTCGCCTTCAGGCCCCGATCCCCTTTATCTGTTTTTTTTTTAAATCTTATGGATTCAGCTTTCCCACAGGGCCTCTTTCATTGACAGATTTTGGGCCATCGGGTGTAGCCTTTCCCGGAGAAACACTGATTGAATAAAAAAACCGGAGTTTTGGGGTAACATCCATACAAAAAACAAAACATTAAGGGTATTTGATCACAAAATGGGTTTAATAAAAAAATCAAATCATTTTGAAATTAATTTACCATGTAAACACCAAGTAAATTTAAAAAACCCCTTCAATTTTGGGTTTAATTAAAATACTCATTTTAGTTTGTGTTTTTCAAAACGTGAAAGGTTTAAGGGTGGGGAAATCAAAATTCCCCCAATTTTGTGATTTTTTGTTTTTATTTAGTTTGGTTTTAAAGCTAATTTTTGCCTTTTGGGTTTTAAGGGAAAATTTTTATTTTTTTCACCTATTCACTTTCATATTTTACTTTCCTTTCATATTCACTTTTCACTTTTATATTCTATACACTGTGAAAATCTCCCTTTCCAACCCCTCCCTACCCGTTTCCCTCTTCTCTTTTATCGCCCCTCCCATCCTTTTTCCCCCCCATAGAGACAAAAGGTTTCCCCTTTTTGTGTGGGAGGGTTGGGGGTTTGGGAGGGGAGGGGGGGGGCTTTTGTGTTTTGGTTTTGGGGTACACAGGCAAAAATAAGGGCATTTTAAATTAGATTAATCGCAGAGTTTTGGACGATTTTTTTTAGCTTTGTTAAGGCCCCCCAAATCTGGGAATAAAAAAAGTATTTTTTTTGGGTTAAAGTGGGGACAAAAGCATTTTGATTGCTAAAAAAAAGCTTTGGGGGGCCTTACTTGAGGGCAACTAAAAAAATTTATCTTGTACGTCCCTGAAGTAATGGCAAAATTTTTTGAATGAAAAGTTGTGAATGGTTTAAAAAAAGTCCATATGGGAAACCCTATTTCAAAAACTTTATCAGGGATAAAATGGGACGAAACCATATGTTGTTTAAAAAAAAAAAAAACCCCTTCTGTTTTTTCTGTCTGGCAGTGGGGTCAACGTTGCGCCCAAACGTAAGGGGCTTTAACTTTTTTTTAAAATGGGTTTCCCCCCTGACGGGAAAATCTCAGCCAATTTTACTTTTATTCCCCCAACCGGCTTTTTTGGGAAGGGACAAGGGAAAAAAACCCCATATTCTCTGCCCTAGCTAGGTAAAGGTGATCAAAAAAGAACCCTTTTAAAACAGATATTTCCCCTCCCTAAATGACTTTTTGGCCGGGGCGTGCGTTTGTGTGTGTGTTATAGTGGTTTTGTGGGGTGTGTGTTGTGTTGTGTGTGTTGAGTGGGGGGGTCGTTTTCGTGTGTTTCGGGGTGTGGGACGTGCGTGCGTGGCCTGTTTGGGATGGGTATGATTGTGGTGTGTGGTGTTTTGTGGTGGGATTGTGAGTGTGGGGGTGTTTTGCTTGGTTGTTTTCCCAAAAAAGCAAAGTTTTGGGGTTGTGTGTTGTGTGTGTGGGGTTTTGTTTGCTTGTGTTTTGGGGTTTTGTGTTGTGTTGTGGTTGTGGGGTGGGTTTAGGGGGTTTGTCAAATCCTATCATTTTGTTCCAAAACAAACTGGTTTAAACCATCACACGGTTTAAATTTTAAAACCCAAAAACTAGGGACGCATTGTCTCTGTGACTTTAAACTATGCCCAAAAAGGATGAAAGCGGGGCACATTTTTATGCTTTGGGGCCCAAAGCTTTGGCCTTTTTCAAGGTCCCTTTAAAAAATTTCCAAAAAGGGCCCTTTATGCGGCTTTTCCACTCGGCGGGGGGGACAAACACAAAAACGGTTTAAATAACCCCATCTTTGGAAAAACAAAACCCGAGGGGGAAAGTTTTGAGCCCTGTATCCAGTTCAATGGTGTTACTGGGCCCCCAAATTTCCTCGAATCTCTGGAGATGTTTGGGGTTAAAAAGGGTAGAGGGGGGGGAAAAAATGGGCCGGTGCTAAAGGGAACAAAGTTATCCCGTGTCCGGCATTTTTCCCTTTTTTCCCTTTAATTTGGGGTTTTTTTTAGACGGGAAAAAAGAAAATGAGGGGTTTTTTTTCGGGGCTGGTGTTTAAAATTTGGGTTTTCAAAGTCACAAAAAGGAAAGGTTTTGCTAAACGGGCTAAATGAACACACAAAAAACAAAAAAAAAGGGGCAAAACGCGAGCGCGGGGCGCATGGGATGTCACGGATGGGACGGAAAGCACGAACGCTCAAAAACAAAAACACACAAAAACAACCCCACCCCAAAACTTCACCAAAACAAAACCCCACAACAAAAACCACACTCACACACACACACAAAACCCAAACACAAACACACACACACACACACCCCACAAAAAACAACCCCAAAACCCCCTAAAACCCCTCGCTCCTTTTTCCCCCCTTCCCCCCCTCCCTTCTTTTCTCTTTCTCTCTCACCCCACACCCCACCCACACACACACAACCCCCAAAACACACAAAGCGTTTCACCCCACACACACACACTCTCTCTCCCCAAGTCTTTCTCTCTGTCCCTGTCTTCTGTCTGTCTGTCTGTCTCTCTCTCCCCCTCTCTCTTCCCCTTTCCCCCCCTCTCTCTCTCTCATCTAAAACCTTTTCCTCTTCCCTCCCCAACACACACACACACACACACACACCACACACAAAACACCACGTACGCACGGGGGGCAGCACACACACACACCCACACCAAAAACACACACACACCACACACACACACCCACACACCACCCGCGGGGGAGCCCACCCCAAAGGGAAAACCAAAAAAAAAAATATGGTTTTTGGGGGGAAAAAAGAAGAAAAAACCCCTTTAAATTGGGATTTTGAACTGACGCCCATCGCCATCAATTTTGGCGCAACAAACAGGGAGGCAGATAGGAGGGGTGGGGGAGGTAAAAAATGGAGTAAAAAACGTTCCCCCCCCCCCCTTCCCCCCCCTTTTTTCTTTTACGTGGGGTTTTTACCCGTTTCAATTAAAAGGAAAAATATTGAGGTTGGGAAGGAAAAAAATAAAGGAGGACGGGGAAAAGGAGGAAAAAGATTTCTTGTAAAAGCCCTGAAAAGTAGGTTTTTTGACAACTTGCCGACACCGTCCTCTCCTCCCCTACCTCTGCCCCGCTGATCTCCCTTTAGCGATGACAATTTACAAAATGTTTTTAGAAACCAGCAAAATTTTTTGCAAAGTTTATGAACAACCCGGGAAGCGGGGGAATTTGGGAAAACGACCATACTGTCATAGTTACAAGGGTTCTGCAAAAAAAGAAAGGGGTTTTTTAAAAGTTAAGTTTTAAAAAAGTCAAGAACCCAAAAAAAGTGAAATTGGCGCTTTAAGATATTTTGGGTTTCTGGCCAAGAACAAAAAAAAGTAAGATTGGGGGTTTATGACTTGACCTTGGCCCCTCATCACACACACACACCCCCACACCCACACGCGGGGCGCGGGGCGCGCGCGCGCGCGCGCCACGCACGCAACCGGCCCCGCCGGGACCACGCCCCGCACGGCACGCACGCACGCACGCACCCCACGCAACGCAACACGCACCACGCCACACACACACACGCTGCTCTGATTTGGGGAAAAAAAAACGTGAACATGTTACATCAGCGCTCTTTTTGAGGACAAACTGTGTTTGGTTTTTGGGGGTGTGCTTTATCAGCCCTTTTTTGGGTTTTTTGGGGACAAACAATGTATTTATTTTACCTTTTTCCCTTTTTCAATTTTTGGGAAACCCCACGAAGGAGATTTTATAGTTTTAGTTACATTAAAAATTTTTGTTTACTAAAAAATTTTTGGGCGCCTTGATTGGGTTTTTTTGGTCTCTCAGAAAGTTTCATCAAACAAAAAAAAAAAGTCAACCTCTTTTTTACAGCAAAAATT
>JAMYXO010007816.1:0-10000 GCA_033310375.1 Conus canariensis
TTGAAATAAGAATAATAATTTAACAAAAGAACAATAAACAACAAATAGGCGGGTAAAACAAATAACTGAATAAATGAATACACAAAGACAGAAATAAACAAAGACATAAGTAAGCAAATACATAAAGACAAAAATAAACAACTACATAAATAAATAAATAATACACCAACGAATAAACCAAGAAGTGAATAAATAAATGGATAAATAAATAAATAAATAAATAAATGAATGAATGAATGAATGAATGAATGAATGAATGAATGAATGAATGAATAAATAAATAAATAAATACAAAAATAAACAAATGGAAAAATAAAATCAGTTTCGTTGGCACAGCGGCATAAATGTATTGCTGCAAGGGCAAAATGGTGATATATTACACTGGTCACTACATGGGTCCTCAGCTACAATGGCACAGACCTACACAGATTCAGAATATGATCAAGGTATTATACACTAAATGTAGCTCTGAGTCTGTTAAAAGTCCCATCTTTGCTACCGTATATATTGCAAAACAGGTGGTTGTCTGAAGTCAGCTCATGGTGAGTAATCTCAAGGTTAGTAATATCTTACTCATCGTACACATACCTTACATGTCTTCAGCAATTCCGTTCGTCATAAACATTTTGAAAATGTATGTTTTATCTGTCTATATCTGAGGTCATTTGTCACATAAAGATGCACTTCTGTTATAAAAAAAAGAAAATGTTCTTCTGCCAGAATGTCTGCATTCCATAACTCTTTGTCTGCATTGTTTCGTGTTAGTGCACCTTTTAAACCAACAAGAGACACCACTGTGTGGAAGCAATGTGATGTGGCGAGTGGATGGCATATGGCATGATGGAAACATTTGTTATGAATACACCCATACTGAACACAATTACATGTTGATGCAGTAACACCTTTTAAATGTAATTCATAGCGAACCACCACGAAAATGTAGACAAACGAATCACAAGACAAAACACGACGCGTTTCAACCTCTTAGATCTTCTTCAGGCAAGATACAAAACACTCAGGGCAACGAAAATGAACGAACAATCACTTGTCTTCCTTTCACTTCAGCGCAAGATATGGTTGAAGTGAATGAAGATAGGTGAGTGCTCGTTCATTTTCGTTGTCCTGAGTGTTTTGTATCTTGCCTGAAGAAGACCTAAGAGGTCGAAACGCGTCGTGTTTTGTCTTGTGATTCGTTTGTGTACATTTTCTTGGTGGTTCGGTGTTAATTACATTTATTTGTTTCGATCTCCGCCTGCAGTCGCCTCACTTTGCAACTAGATCTAGCAGAATACATGTTGACATTTTTATGTTGAAACATCTTATCTTTTGAAAGGTGAAGAAGCTCCGTGGTGTATTCCATGTCATTTCCCACTCACAGCGAAACATATTCTTTTAGATTGTTCGGACTTGCACGATGTGAGACATAAACACTTTACAGCAGAGTCCATGAAAACCCTGTTCAGAGATGTCCCGCCTGACGTGATCTTTGACTTTCTGAGGGAGATTAACATTTTCATCTGATTTAAGATTTTTTTTTTAATGACTTGTGAGTTGATTTTAACGTGGTGACAGCCATGATATGGCCCTTTGCGGTCAACTGGGCTATAAGCAATATTACCTTACCTTATCGTGAGGAATGATACGTTCACGTTTCTCCTGAGTGTTGATAAATTGATCACAAGAATGTTGGCATGTGGACGCGGTTTAGAAGTGCCTTAGAATATAAACGAATATGTAGCACATAGTATCGACATGCAAGCTGGCAGACACGGTCCCTTGACTGCAGCCTTTAAGGACCATAAGCTTCCATGATTGGGCAATCGTCTCACAAAGACTAACTAGCAAAGCCAGTCGTATTAAGGTATACAGGAACAGGAATATTCCAGAGGCAACTCAAAGAAGGATTTGGGGCACGATGTAACGGTCTGAGGCTAGCGACAGCATTCAACGTTGTGCCTGATTAAAGACAGAGAGCTGCAGGGATTTACAATACCCAAACAGATCAATGCTATTGTGCCTCATTAAAGACAGAGAGTCTCACAGATTTATATCTCCAAAGAATCTGCTATGGTATGCCAACAATCCAAAGGGAAGGGTCTGTCAAGGTACTCTTACAAATCTAGGAGAAGAGTCCGCCACAGCAACCTCACAACTTTAAGGCAAGAGTCAATTACAGGACCCTTTCAATCTAAAGGCAAGAGTCCATTACTGCTCACTACCAATCTGAAGACAAGAGTCCATTACAACACCCTTCCTGCCTTAAGACAAGTGTCCATTACAGCACTCATCCAATCTAAAGGCAATGGTCCATTACAGCACCCATCTAATCTAAAGGCAAGGGTCCATTACAGCACCCATCCAATCTAAAGGCAAGGGTCCATTACAGCACCCATCCAATCTAAAGGCAAGTGTCCATTACAGCATCCTTTCAATCTAAAGGCAATGGTCCATTACAGCACCCATCCAATCTAAAGGCAAGGGTCCATTACAGCACCCATCCAATCTAAAGGCAAGGGTCCATTACAGCACCCATCCAATCTGAAGACAAGAGTCCATTACAGCACCCATCCAATCTGAAGACAAGGGTCCATTACAGCACCTATCCAATCTGAAGACAAGAGTCCATTACAGCACCCATCCAATCTGAAGACAGGAGTCCATTACAGCACCCATCCAATCTAAAGGCAATGGTCCATTACAGCACCCATCCAATCTGAAGACAGGAGTCCATTACAGCACCCATCCAATCTAAAGGCAAGGGTCCATTACAGCACCCATCCAATCTAAAGGCAAGGGTCCATTACAGCACCCATCAAATCTAAAGGCAAGGGTCCATTACAGCACCCTTCCAATCTAAAGGCAAGGGTCCATTACAACACCCTTCCTGCCTTAAGGCAAGGGTCCATTACAGCACCCATCCAATCTAAAGGCAAGGGTCCATTACAGCACCCATCCAATCTAAAGGCAAGGTTCCATTACAGCACCCATGCAAGCTAAAGGCAAGGGGCCATTACAGCATCCCTTCAATCTAAAGGCAAGGGTCAATTACAGCATTCTTTCAATCTAAAGGCAAGGGTCCATTACAGCACTCATCCAATCTAAAGGCAAGTGTCCATTACAGCACCCATCCAATCTAAAGGCAAGGGTCCATTACAGCACCCATCCAATCTAAAGGCAAGGGTCCATTACAGCATCCATCCAATCTAAAGGCAAGGGGCCATTACAGCATCCTTTCAATCTAAAGGCAAGGTCCATTACAGCACCCATCCAATCTAAAGGCAAGTGTCCATTGCAGCATTCTTTCAATCTAAAGGCAAGGGTATATTACAGCACCCATCCAATCTGAAGACAAGGGTCCATTACAGTACCCATCCAATCTAAAGGCAAGGGTCCATTACAGCACCCATCCAATCTAAAGGCAAGGGTCCATTACAGCACCCATCCAATCTGAAGACAAGGGTCCATTACAGCACCCATCCAATCTAAAGGCAAGGGTCCATTACAGCACCCATCCAATCCAAAGGCAAGGGTCCATTACAGCACCCATCCAATCTGAAGACAAGGGTCCATTACAGCACCCATCCAATCTGAAGACAAGGGTCCATTACAGCACCCATCTAATCTAAAGGCAAGGGTCCATTACAGCACCCATCCAATCTAAAGGCAAGTGTCCATTACAGCACCCATCCAATCTAAAGGCAAGTGTCCATTACAGCACCCATCCAATCTAAAGGCAAAGGTCCATTACAGCACCCATCCAATCTAAAGGCAAGGGTCCATTACAGCACCCATCCAATCTGAAGACAAGGGTCCATTACAGCACCCATCCAATCCAAAGGCAAGGGTCCATTACAGCACCCTTCGAATCTAATGGAAAGAGTCCATCATAGCTCCCCATCAATGTTAATGCCAGGATCCATCATGGCACGACTATCGCCTTAAAGCCAAGGTTCGTCACAACACCCCTACAACCTTAAGGCACAGGTCTGTCTGATACCTCCATAAGCTGAAGGCAATAGTCCGCCAGCACTCCTACCATCCTAAGGCAAGGATCTGTGATACAGCCTCTGGAACCTTAAGGCAAGAATCCATCTTGGCACCCCCTTTAACCATAATGCAAGAAAATGTTAGGCGTCCCTACAATCCTAAGGCAAAGATTCATCACAGTACCCCTACAACCCTAAGGCAGTGACTCACCACACCATCCTACAACCTTACGCCAAGGACCTCATCACACCATCCTGCAACCTTAAGGGAAGAATCCATCACTTTACACTTCGATCATTAAGCATTGTACATTAGCATATTTCAAAAGTGGCCACCATAGCTCATGGTCACGTCAACATGTACTAGAGGGATATGAAGGGGGGAAAACTGTATCAATGATGAACCTCACGTCTTATCACAGGAACAAGGATGAAGAATTAGAAGATAAATGAGATCATGATGAAGGCAGAGGAGGAGAGAAAAGAGGAGAAGCAGGAGAAAGGCGAAGAAGTGGAGGAGCAGGAGGAATAATAATAAAAAAACAAATATATATATATATATACACATATATGCGTGTGTGTGTGTGTGTGGTGTATATATATATATATAATGCTGAACAATTAAGTAGTGGGGGAAAACAAGTGCAGGCTAACAATTCTTCAGTCATTATATATATATATATATATATATATATATATATATATATATATATATATATATATATAGCTGGTAGAATATTTTCCGGCTTTTTTTGAAAAAGTGCTCAACCATGTGGGGGCAGCTAAAATAATGATTAAAAGCAAATCTTAAAAACCGGGACTACAAACTTGTTTGGAGGTCCTTCCTCTCTTCAGATCCCGTGCCACAACACGTGCAACACAACACAACTAGACCACAGCTCACAAATCAAAACATATATATACGATTGAGGTCAATAGCAGGGGATTGGCACGGGATCTGAAGAGAGGAAGGACCTCGAAACAAGTTTGTAGTCCCGGTTTTTAAGATTTGCTTTTAATCATTATTTCATTATATATATATATAATATATATAATATATATATATATATATATATGGAGAGAGAGAGAGAGAGAGAGAGAGAGAGAGAGAGAGAGAGAGAGAGAGAGAGAGAGAGAGAGAGAGAGAGATGTAAAGGCAATGGTTCACAACATGATATGACAGTACTGCTTGGGGAATGTTTTGTAATGTGTCTCTAATTGTAAAATAGATTGAAAGTTTCATGAGCATAGAAGCACATCTATAAAAAGGCGTCAGGAGCCCTTTCACCATGGCTACAGGGCATGCAGCCACACAGATACGTGGGTGTTACAACCTCTTGTGATTGGAAAAACCTCCACAAGCTATTTGATGGACAGCTGTTCACTGTGTATGGCATCCACCTTGTCTTCCTGAAACGTTACGAGGAGTCTATCAGGGACCTCTGGCGTCCTTGTCTGTCCAACACAGTGGCTAATAAAAAAAAAAAAACAACAACCAAGAAAGCCACTGGTTGATTAAAGAGCTGGCCAAGACTAAATGGGGCCTGTAATGCTTCTTTCAGCATATCTGCCAGGGTTGAACACATCTCTGCTGATTAATTGTGGCTTGGTCTTTGTGCTCTGTGGCCATGTTTAGTATCGGGTGTGTGCTTTTGCGTCTTCTTTATTGTTTTTTAGAAATATGCTGATGACTTCAGAGAGAGAGAGAGAGAGAGAGAGAGAGAGAAGAGAGAGAGAGAGAGAGAGAGAGAGAGAGAGAGAGAGAGAGAGAGATTTGTTATTTTCTGGAATATGGCATAGGCTTAAACAGCATATTCACCGCAGGCAAGGGAACAGACACAGAAAAAAGTCTGATATTAACAACATCCAGTATGAATACTTATGAGCTTATATTCTGAAAGGTTAGGCACAGACTTAGATATCTAAAGATGACTCTGAGAGAGAGAGAGATAAAGAGAGACAGACAGACAGACAGGGAGACAGACAGACAGGCAGAGGGGGATATATATATATATATATATATATATATACATATAGATAGATAGATAAAGATGTAGATAGATAGACAGATAGACAGATAGACAGATAGATAGATAGATGCGTGAGTAGATTTACACATAGATACATAGATATGTAGTAGACAGGTAGAGGGAGCGAGGGAGGGGAGGAGAGAGAGAGAGAGAGAGAGAGAGAGAGAGAGGAGAGAGAGAGAGAGAGAGAGAGAGAGATAGAGAGTGAGTGTGAGAGTGAGAGGTGGGATGGAGAGGGTGGGAGGGGGCCGGGAGGGAGGGAGTATTAGACGAATGGACCAACTAAGGAATAACAAGATGCACAGATGGATGGACAGACAGTCTGCCATTTGGAGAGACAGACAAATAAAGACTGAGAGACTGACCTGAATATGGGGGACAGAGAGAAGTATAGCGTGGGGAGGGAGGCACAGACAGTAAGACATACAGGAAGACAAGCCAACAGAATACTAGACATGGATAGTTGTTGAGACGGAGACACGCGTGCTGTCCGACTGACAGATGGACAGCTTGAGAGGGAAATCCTACAACCTTAAGCCAAGGACTCATCACACCATCCTGCTACCTTAAGGCAAGAATTCATCACTGTACACTTAACCATTAAGCATGGTACATGAGCACATTTTAGAAGTGGCCATTAATTGCTCATGGCCACATCAATATGTACAAGAGAGATCTGAAGAGGGAAAAATCAGTATCAACGATGAACCTCATGCCTTGCAAAAGAACAAGAATTAAGAATCAGAAGATGAAGAAGAAGATAACGATGAAGACAGACGAGAAGCGAGAGAAGAAGAGAAGTAGGAGAAAGACGAAGAAGAGGAGGAGCATGAGGAATAAGAGATATATAGATGTAACAGTAAGGGTTCACGATAATATATCACAGCATAGCTTGGGGAATGTTTTGTAATGTAGCTCTGATTGTAAATTAGACGCAAAGTTTCGTGAACATAGAAGCCCGTCTATACAACGGCACCAGGGGCCCTTTCACCATGGCCACAGGGCATGCAGCCACACAGATACGTGGGTGTTACAATCTCTCGTGTTTGGGAAAACCTCTAGAAGCCATTTGATGGACAGCTGTTCAATCTGCCTGACACCCTTCTTGTATTCCCGAAGCGTTATGAGAAGACTGTCAAAGGCCTCTGGCATCCTTGTCTGTCACACACAGTGGCCAGGGTGAAGGAAGAAGGCGCTGGTTGATTACAGAGCTAACCGAGACTGAACAGGCCTCCAGTGCTTCTTATAGGATGTCTGGCAGGGTTGAGCACGTCTTTGCTGATTAATTGTGGCTGCGTCTTTGTGTTCCTTGTCTGAATTTGGTAAGGATTGTGTGCTTTTGCTTATTCTTTACTGTTGTTAGAAATATGCTGATGTCTTCAGAGAGAGAGAGACAGACAGACAGACAGACAGATAGACAGACAGACGGACAGACGGGGGATGTGACATAGGCCTAGACAACATATTCCAAGCACGCCTTTCATTAAAAAAGAAGGAAGAAAGAAAGTAAAAAGAAAACCGATAATGCGTAATCTCAATTCTAAATTTAAGACTAATGTGTAATAAAATTATTTATAGCTGATTTACTGAAACAAAAATATACAAGTGAATAAATGCAAATATAGATAGAGAAATAGACGGAGAGACACACATGTAAAAATAGAGATAGATAGATAGATAGACAGACAGATAGATAGATAGATAGATAGATAGATAGATAGATAGATAGATAGACAGATAGATAGATAGATAGATAGAGCCGGACGAACAGACGAATGGACTGATTGAAGACAACGGACATAAGGCTGGATGGAGGGACAGTCTGTCAGGCTTATGGACAGGCACACAGACCCGACAAAGACAAAGAGACAAATAGACGTGGAAGACAGAGGAGGGAGACACAGATAAACTCTAAGGTAGATAAGTAGGCAGAGAAGTAAACAGACCACGAGACAGGGAGACTGAGGCATCCATGCAGACAGGCGCACAGACGGACAGACTGGGAGGCAGATCTGGTTCCACACACACCCTGAGGTGCATGGGGATCGATATGCTTTGACAAGTCAAGGTTACTCTCTTCTCTCTCTCTCTCTCTCTCTCTCTCTCTCTCTCTCTCTCTCTCTCTCTCTCTCTCTCTCTCTGGCATTCTATACCTATTCAACGACACCCTAGCAACCTCACTGGGACTACTGCACCGATTGATGAATGGAAACATACACACATTAAAAAAAAAAAAAAAAATATATATATATATATATATATACATAATATATATATATATATATATATATATATATATATATATATATATATATATACCTGTTTAAAATAGGATTTTTAAAATGGAAAAGTAAAACCTACAAAATTGTTTCGAGCCAAATGCTCTCCTCAGGGTATACAATCTGGGCACGCCACCGGTGTTATATGGTGTGGTGTGTGGGCGTGTGAGCTCTGCGCGTGTGGCACGTGGCCTGTAGATTTTTTATCTTTTTGGGGGCGCGTTCAGGGGTCGTGCCAAGGAATGGTGCATTGACAAGGATTTCCATTTATGCCTGCAATTGTTTATCGTTTCTACTTTAGAGTTCAGGGATGCTAGATGGGGTTTTACATAATATCAGCCGCTTTTCTGTAGTACATAAAGTTGCATTTTTTTAGAAATATTGTTGTATTGTGTACTCTTTTATAATTTTCCATGATATGTTGTAATCTATTTTCTTATCTTTAAGCTTCCAAATATATTTACTTAGTTCTGTTTGGTTTTTATATTTTTCATTTTTGAATGACTGCTTATGGTTTGTATGTCTAGTTTTAAAATGGTTTGCCGTGATCCCTATGTATGTTTCTTTATCACTGTCTGTTGTTACCGTAGCTTGGTACACAATATTGTTGTAGAGACATTTATTATTCAGAGGGCACTTGTCTTTTTTTGTGCAATTACAAGAATCCTTTCGTCACCCTTTTTGGTTGTGTTGTTTTTGGTTTTATTGGAAGAATCAATTATATTTTTAAGGTTGGGCATACACGAGTATATATATATATATATATATATATATATATATATATATATATATATATATATATATATATATATACATACAAAGATTGATAGATATGTATTTGTGCGCCTCCCACCCCCCACCCTCTCTCTCTCTCTCTCTCTCTCTCTCTCTCTCTCTCTCTCTCTCTCTCTCTCTTATTTTGGATTTTTGTCGTTGCCTCCATTTTGTTTCGCACGGAATATGCGGTGAAGCAGGATGGGAAAAATCAAACATGATTTAGTTACTACTTTTTTCCGATTCCAGCACAGTCATCGAATGTTGTTTATTACACTTCCATATGATATTATATGACCAAAATTGTACATAAATGTTAGTTTGAAAATAAATGTTGATGGGAGAGAGAGAGAGAGAGAGAGAGAGAGAGGAGAGAGAGAGAGAGAGAGAGAGAGAGAGAGAGAGAGAGAGGAGATGAAATGTTATGAAATGAAATGAAGTTTATTCAGATAGGCCACAGCTCCTTCTGAGGGGGATTACATAAAAAAAATCATAGTAGGAATAGCAACAACAACAACAAACAACATAGTACACAAATGCATTGACTACAATCTGCTACACTTGTGCAAGAAATGCAATCTCTGACGTAGATACTAACTTCATACGAGAATAAGTGTTTATATATCATCGACATATCAATATATCTATTAACAATGTACAACGGCACACCTTTTAAACGCTTAAATATGTACACAAATTCCTCACAATCTTTTGATTTTTTTATTTGACATTAGCAGAGTCACACGAAACTTACATGGAGTTGCATAGTATTTAGATGGAATATATTCCTGTCTCAAATCACTGAGAGGAGGGTAGAAGAACCAAAAGTGTATTTCGTCATCGTTTGACTTTTCACATAGCGGGCATATCAGACTGCTGTCAGAAACTACATTATACCATTGACGATGCACTGCTATGTCTGAAACACCAA
>JAMYXO010007817.1:0-11633 GCA_033310375.1 Conus canariensis
TCCCCTTCCCCCCTCCCCCAAAACCCCCCAGTCCCCCCCCACCCCCTCCCCCCCCCACCCCCCCCCACGCACCCCCCCACCCCCCCCCCCTTTACACCTTCCCCACCTTTCCCCCCCCTCTCTCCCCCAAACACGCCCCCATGTCGTGTCTTTCCCCATCCCCTCTGCCCTAATGCCCACACCTGTGTCATGCACCGCCCTCACCCTTCCCCCTCTGCCCCCGGTATGCTAAACCCATGTCACGCCTTCATCCGCACCTTCTTACCCCAGTAGCCCCAACCACAATGATCCCGCATCCCCCCCTTTCTGCCCCAATACGCCAAACCCACGCCCCGCTCTTCAATCCATCCCCCCCCCCCCCCGGCCCTGCGCCCCCCCACTCCACGCCTTCACCAGCCCCAGTACACCCCATGCCACGCCTTTCTCTGCGCCCCCCTGCCCAATGCCTCACCCACGTCACGCCCTTCATCCGCCCCCTCTGCCTATACGCCCACCCACCCAAAATTTCTGTTGAAAAGTCGCCAAACTGGAAAATGTCCTGTTCCCAGTTATCACTGAATTCTTTCTTGGCCGTTTTAGTACACCATCTAGACAGTTTCATGTGCCCCTTTTTATTTAAATTTTAAGAGTCAGTTGTTAATGTCGTGGCGGTTATTTTTTAAAATGGTAGCCACAGACCACCCCCGGGCACCACCAAAAGGACTGACAATGGACATTAAAACGATCGATGGGGGATGTGTACCCCAAAAAATCAGTGACGTCTAAACATTGTAATGCACCAAGAGCCGCGTATATAACGTTACGTTTGAAATATGCGGTTATTAGAAAGGAGAAACGAGGACTATATGATTTTATATAACGAAGATTCAAACATGTAATCCATATTTCAGTAGATTTTAAAATTTGGGGGATAAACAGAAAAGCAGTGGACAGGGTTGCCTATACTGAAAAAAAAAAAAAGTGAGTAGAGGACTGGACGGGGAAGGCACAACAGCTGTGGGTCAACACAAAAAACTAGCGTCTCCCGCCATGACTGGTAATGGACGTTGTCTTTGTTCAGGAAAGTAGGGACAGGGGGTAACAATTTTCTTCCCCCATTTGAAATGGATTTTGAGCACGCCCCCACTTTGTCCTTGCTTACCCCCTCCCCCTTACCACAACCCAACCCACAGTCCTCCACACTGCATTATTCAAGGGTATACGCGTATAAATGTCACGGTCGCGGCGTGGCCGCACACACAACACACAACACACACACACACAAAACACACACACAAAAACAAACACACCACACCACCCCACACCACGCCGCGCGCCACACACAACACACACACACACACAACACACACACACACACACACACCACACAACACACCACCCCCACATAAAAGTGCGCTCGCAGCGACACGCAAGAGCGACAGGAGAAGACAACAGACAGACAGAACATAAACAGAAAAGGGACAGACAAGCGGGCGGGGCAGAAAGACTTTCGGACAGACGGGGCAGATTTAGAGACCATGAAAATTTTAAAAAACATTGCCAAACTCCTGTTTCCATAAAAACCCAACAGGCAAAAACGTTTTTTTTTGCAACGTACAAAAAAACCGGCAAGTTTCTTTGAAGGTACTTTCGTGGGTAGATGCCGTAAGGAACAATGTTTGGTATCTTTCACCCACATCATAGTCAGAACCCCTTCCCCTTCCCATGCCAGTATCATCACAGCCAACCCTTTTACCGTCCCCAAACCGCAATTACCCAACAAGTTGAACAGCGCTATTTCAAAGCCTCCCAACCCAACCTACCCCCCCCATCCCAGAGTTCCCTGTGTTTGGGGGATTGATCCTGGAACAGGTACTTTCAAACCTAATACTTGAAGAATGGGTCTGACAGGCATCGCTACCTTCCCGGTAAACGTGGGAAAGGGGGGAGGGGCAATTCTGAAGACTTTGAGACATAAACGTTGTCGAAGAAAGTTGCGAAATTTTACAAGCTGTGGACACCGGGGTCTCAAAAATTCTCCTCAGTCATGTGATAATGCGTGTCTTTCGCGTGTTGACAAGTTGGGGCCGAACTAATCTATCATGCCTTTGGTAATTGATCTCAATAGTCTGCGTGTTTGCGTGGAATGTAGAAAGATGGAAATGTCGTCTTATGTACCTTTGCGGGAAATTTGATCAAACGTGTCATAATACCGAACCCACTATATCTCTTTGCGCTCTGTGGGGATACACGGCTAATAGATTTCAAATCAGACTTTTATAAAACTGTGTCAAGAGATAAAGGGTTCCAGATTCTAAACAGTTTTAAGACGCCGCCCCGGAACAAAAAGTCTTGACCTTCAAAAAAAATTGGTCAAATAGTCATGCCATAGGGGGCAGTGAGCTGCAGAGGACACTGTCTCAGGAGAGGGCTGACGGAAAGCGTTCCCTCTCTCCCCTTCCACCTGACCTGCATTCCCCAAAATCCGATCCCATCAAAGGTTCGAACTTACAACCGTCATCTCCCCCCGGCAGTATTACCCAGAACTACAGAAACCATTGAACCACACTTGGTCAAACCAAGGCGTGGGGTTGGGTGTGTCCGTGGACCTGAAGTCAATTCAACGAGTCAAAGGAAACCGTTTCAGCAAAGTTATACAAAGTCTATGAGATAAAATCGCTCCGTCTGTTCACGAAATTTTTGGAAAAATGCTCGTGGTCTGTTTTTCCAATCCATTCAAATTTTTGGTGAAAAACCAATCTTTCGAATGGTCCCGAACTGCGGGTAGGTTTATTGATATTGTTTTTGATTGTTTGAGGTTCTTTTTATATTTTTTATAAAATTTTTATGAAATTTTCCTTTGAAAATGAACACTGTGGACTCACTGTTATAACATGTTAGCTCTTCGGTCTATAACAATTAGTTCCCCTGGTGATGAAATTAATTTTCTTTTGACTCGTGAACCTGACTAAAAGGGGCGAATCGAAAATTCGTTTCACCTTGATAGCTGTCTGCGTTTTCCTGTGTGTCTTTTCAGCCCTGCCATTTTGTTTGATAGCGTTTGTTGTCGGCAAAACGTTAACAACATTTTTTATCAGCTTTCCAGAGAACCACGTGAACACGGCGAGGATAAAACGGGGGCATATTTTGAATGCAGTGCACGACTGGTGGGTAATTTGCATCAAGCAGTCAGATACAAATGGAGAAGGAGCAGACAGGGCTGAAGACAGACCCCCAGACTCATCATGTTTATGCAAATGGTGCGATAATTATATTCATCACGGCAGTGCTTCATTCCCTCGCCAGCGACAGCGGTCAACACTTTGTGTTGTCTCCTTCCTTCACCCGCTCCCCCCCACCTCTCTACTCCTCTCCTCTGTCCCCTCCCTTCTCTCCTCCTCTCTCTCTCGTCTCTCTCTCTCTCTCTTCTTCTCTCTCTCTCTGGGTTCCCCTCTCTCTGTCCCCTGTCTTCTCTCTCCTCTCTCTCTCTCTCCCTCTCTCCCCCTCTTTTTCTGACTCGCACACACATACGCACACACCCCCACACATACACACACACTCACAAGCGGCGCACACACACACACACACACACACACACACACACACACACACACAAAACACACACACACACCAAAGCACATCACACACACCACAACACACACTCACGCACACTCATGAACCACACACACACACCAACAACACAGCACCACAACACCAATCCACACACCCACACCCATGAACCCCCCCCCCAAGCACCCCACACACACACAAAACACACACCCCCCAGGGTCCCCACACACACAATCCCCACACACACAAAACACACACTACACGCGCCGCCGCCGCACGACACCCAACCACCACGCACGCACCAACACACACACACACACACACACACACACACAAATATCAGACGTGCACGCCAGTGGGTCTCTCTCTCTCTCTCTCTTCCCCTCTCTCTCTCTCTCTCTCTCCCCCACACACACACACACACACAACCACAAATCACACACACCTCACACCAAACACAACCACACCACCCCCAAACACACACACACCACACACACCACGCACCACAAAACACACACACACACACACACACACACACACACACCACACACACACACAAGTATGCAGACGTGCACGCCAGTGCTCTCCTCTCTCTCTTCTCTCTCCTCTCTCTCTCCTCTCCTCTTCCACCTCTCCCTCTCCTTTTCTCTCTCTCTCTCTCTCTGGCCCTTTCTCCACAGCCTCAGCCCACAGACCTTTCCAATTCACTTATCCCTCTTCTTCCTTTTTCCTCTCACACCCCCCCTCCCCCAAACCACACCCCCCCCCTTTCTTTCTGCTCACTACCCCCTCCCTTCCCTTCCGCCTCACTACCCTCTCCTTTTTCCCCCCACCACCTCCCCCCTTCCCCCCCACTCACCCCCTCTCCCTTTTTTTTTCCGTCCCACAAACCCCCCTTCCTCCCATCTCCCCCCTTTCCCCCCCTTCCTTCCTTCTTTCCCCACACCCCCCCTTTTCCCTTTTTCCGCCACTACCCCCCCCCCCCACCGCACCCCTCCCCCCCCCCCCCCCCCACCTTTTTTTTCCGTTCACTACCCTCTCCTTCCTTCTTTCCCTCCTTCCCTCCCTTCCTCTTCCGTCCCCTTCCCTTCCCCTTTTCTTTTTCTCTCACTTCCCCCCCTTTCGCCTCACTACCCCTTTCTTCCTTTTTTCCATCCATACCCCTCTCCTTCCTTTTTTCTCTCACTATCCCCCCCTTTCCTTTTTTCCTCTCACACCCCCTTCCTTCCCCCTTCTTTCTGTCTCACTACCCCTCCCCTTTCCCTTCTTTCCACTCACATCCCTTCCTTCCTTCTTTCTGTTCACTACCCCTCCCCTTTCCTTTTTTTCTACATCCCCTCCTTCCTTTCTTCCGTCTCACTACCCTCCCTTCCTTTTTCTTCTCACTACCCCCTCTCCTCCTTCTTCCCGCTAACTATCCCTCTCCTTCCTTCTTTCTTCTCACTATTTTTTCCCCTTTCCTTTCTTTCCGTCTCCTACCCTCTCCTTCCTTTTTTCCCCGTCTCACTATCCCTCCCCTTTCTTCTTTCCTTCCCCTATCCCTCTCCTTCCTTCTTTCCCCACTACCCTCCCCTTTTCTTCCTCCCTACCCTCTCCTTCCTTCTTCTGTCCACTTCCGACCACAGTCAAGGCCGCACTGGAATCATGTAGAGGTTTTCCCTTTTTCCCGCTTGGGGGCGCGCTCTTAATTTGCAAGGAATAGCGATGTTGAAAGAGTCGAAAGGGGTTTGGGCGGGGTTTTGTCCATGAGAACCGAGAAGAGAGACACACACACACACAGACCGAGAGAGACACAAAGAGACACAGGAGAGACAGAGCACACAGAGAAGGATTTAAACAAGGAAAAACAGAAAGAAGCAGCTCAGCATTAAATCCAATCATGTCCTTGTCTTGATATCTGCGTTCGGGGAATTTCGAATCTACCTCCTATTAATATAGATATTGCCACGCCAGGGATTTTCCCCTCCCGATATTTCATTTGAAGAAATCTGCAGGCCCACTTTTCACGTGAAATGTGTACCCTCTAGCTATGTTTTCACGTATTTTTAGCTCGTTAATTTCACACAATTTTTACATGAAAAAATTATATCGGAACATATTTTCACGGCACCCAAAGATTTCGCATGAAAATTTTTGTTTTCAGGATATAATTCACGAGAAAACTATACGCGGTCGAATTTCTGTATTTTTTTCCTCTCTGGTAATGTCTTTACATGCGGAGACCTGAGAAAGGATTTCTTTATTGGGTGCTTTCATTTTCTGCGCGCTCCAAGGCTTTTCCCCCCACTCGTTCATTCGGCCCCCCCATTCACGCCACCCCTGTTTTTCCCTCGCAGCCCGGGCACTTAACCACAGGGAGAATCACTGAAAGCCACGTGGGGAAAACCCCCAGGGGAGACCCCTGCACGGCGCCAAGTAAATCCGGGTTTTCAGGGGCTGTTCTGATTCAGTATAGTGGGACCCCACACACTAACCCTCCAAAACACAAGGGGTTTTTGTTTTTAGTCGGGGCCACGTAGGATCGCCCCCCTCTGGGGGGAAAAGCCACCATGACCGTTCATGACGGGCCAGTACTTTCAGTAAGACGATCCAACGCAAACTCAATAGGGGCATAATTTGGGAGGGGAAAATTTAAAAAAAAACGGGGGTCATCCAGCACGAGCATGAAGGTCTACAGAATGTGGTACTTTTTGTGCTGACTTTGGGGGTTAAAGAGGATTTAATGGTTCCATTCGTTGAACTGAAATGACAGGGGGGGCTTTTTCGCTTACTTCCATTTTAAAAAATAACCCGCGTCAAAGGCCCGAGAGATACAGACATCTGCAGTGTTGGTGGGGAAATTTCGAACACCCCAGAGACGGGTCCTTAAGGAGAAGCGGAGTGGTATTTACAGCTTACTGAGCCCACAGCAAACTCAGATCTGAGTGGGAGCCGCTCACGGGCGAAAATCCTACAAATAAATGGCTCCGAGGGAACTGAACCCAATTTCCCCTTCCCCGACATCCCGGATGGTAACCACTGGCCACGGCGTTCGTGGGCTTGTGAAATGTGCCGCTTTTGCGGCAAATATGTGGTTAGTGTTGATTATAAATTCACCTTCTATCACAGAAGAAAACACATGCTAGATAGATGTTATAAATAGGGATAATGTAAAGATAAATTGTGTAAAACTGCATTGAACCTTCCCAACCAAATTTAGTGTCTGACATTTTTTAAAACGGGGATCTTGATTCCCCAATCTTTTTGTTACTGGAATTAGGCTTTGTAAACGGGTTTTTGCGTACGTCTTTTCAAAAAATCCCCCGGTGCGCGCGCGGTGTGTGCCAAATTTGGGTTGTAAGAGCAATCTGTCTGCTCTTCTTTCTCCGTTTGTTTTGCAGGCGCAGAGAGAAAGAGAGAGAGGAGAGAGAGAGAGAGAGAGAGAGAGAGTAAAAATTGAAAGCTAAAAAAAAATAAAACACTTTTTACAGTTTCCGTTAAAGCAAATCGAAGACCATCAAAAGAATCATCTAAACAGGCTGCAAACAAAAAATTTTGCATACAGTTCCATATGAAGTAAGCACATCTGACCGAACACGAGCACACTTATCGCGTTCAGTTAACGGGCCCAAACACCACTTTACATCTGTTTTCCTTTTCCTGAATGGTCCTTACCTTATTCATATGAAAAACCCTCGAGCAAACGGACAGTTTTTTTTTTAAAAAAACCTTAGCACTAAAAAGGTACGCACAGATTTCAAGCTTCCCGACCTTTTTTTTCAGTAAAATAGATAACACAAAAATTTGGGACCGGGTGAAACCTGAAAAACGCTGCATTTGTGGGTTTTTTTTTCAGTTTATTCCATGAAGGGCAGTTTTATCAAAAATGACGGTGAAAGGAAACGGCCAACACTAGATCCCAGGCAAACAACCATGTACAATCAGAAAAAAATACCTAGCTAAAAAAAAAAAAACCAAAAAAACAAAGCAAAGATAAACGTACCCCCAGTACATATAGCACAAGAAAAAGACAAATATAAAAAGAAATCATCACGGTGCATTTTCCCCCTTTTTTGGGGTAGAATTTTGTATGTAGAGAATCTTTTTTTTTAAACAATCCTCCCCCCCGGGAAATGAATCGGGGCCCCCGCGTACAGGCGGGGGACACTACCACTATACTACCGGGGGCTTACAAAATTTGGTTTCCTTAAATTTATAAAACCGTTTTTGTTAAAACTGTACATCACAAAATTATCATTTAAGCCGTTAGCAACGGCTATTCTATAACATAAAACATCGGGCATCATCCTGACCCAAGTGAAAATACCCCAAAATTACAGAAAGAATCATCCACATTTTTTTCTGGGGGTGAGTGGGAAAACATTTTGACAACGGACGGGGCAGACAGCACACAGACATACAGCAGCAAATTTTGTCGTTCCCCCTTTTAAAATACTCCCCTGTTCTATAAGAACGGGTTTACAAAAAAAGAAAAGTTTCATAGCTAAGAATCGTTTTAGGACTTTGACCAGCTGTGCCCACCTACAAAACGTGCCCCCTCAGGCATTACGGAGAAGGGCCAGTTTCCGGTCTTCATACAAATAAGAGCCCCCCTTCTACCGCTGTGGAAAGCGGTGTTCTGACCTTCCCACGCCCGCAACCTCCCCCCCGCGTTAATCCCTGAAATGACCCCCGGCCACACTGCCTCATCCTGTTTGCTAGAGAGAGAGAGAGAGACAGACAGTTAAAAGACGACAGACGACAACAGAAGACGAGAGACAAGAGGAGGGAGGAACTTAGAATTTATTTAGAACTTATACAACAAAAAATTCTGGGGAATCTTTGCCAAAATTTTTTCCCGCCCCCTTCCCTTTCACCCCACACACCCTTTTCCCCCTCAACCCCCCTCACGGGTGCCCCCTTTCCCCCTTTCCCCTCCCCTCTGGGCTTTTTTCCCTTTTTCCTGAAGCCACCCTGGGGAAATGTTTCCCGAAAGTCTTTCCAAACATCGCGCTCAAGGGAAGGAGGATCCACTTTGCTGAGACACATTAACCCTGTCTACTGACGATCCTTTCTTTTTTGCGGGCCCATCCCCTGCCTTCTGCCCTTTATCTCTCAAACCCCCCCCCCCCCCCCCTGTTTCCCTTGCCTGCCATGAACAAAAACCCCCACACACCACACACACACCCCCACAATACACACACACACACACACGAAAGCCGCACGCCTCACGCACCACGCACGCGCACACAACACACACCCCAAAACCCCACACACACAAAACCACAACACACACACACACACATACAGAATACAAACCCCTACTTACACACACGAAAGCCAAAAAATACACACGTTCGTGTGTGCACACATGCACCCAAATTTTCAAAACCAATGCTCGGGGCGCGAGCGCCAACCACAACACACACAACACAACACACACACCACACCCAACACACACAACACACAACCACAACTCTTCTTTTTGTCATGCCCAACGCCAATCCCCACCTTACCCGCTTTGTCTGGCGGTCACTACAACATGGGCTGTACCCTTCCCCTGCCTGTCTGCGCCAACTGGGTACCTCAAAGACAGGGTTCAATTCCCACATCGATACCCCGGCAAGTGACCTGCCTGCCTGTCCAACTGTCGAACCGATAGGGAATCCCCCAATGTCATTGATAAAAACTGACTCCCGGGGGCAGTTCTGTTTTTGGGGGAACATTCTTGGGCAGCGAACTCGTTTTTCCCCCTGCCTTGTTATCAACAAAGGAAGAAGTTTTTGAATGATGGGGTTGGGTTGGGGGACAATGGGAACGGGGGGTGGGGGGAGGAAAGGATTTATTGGAAAATAAAAATGTGACCGAAAGTGCGTGTGTGTGTGTTGGGTTTTGGTTTTGGTTTTGGGTTTTGTGTGGTGTGTGTGTGTTTTGTGTGTTGTTGGGGGTGGGGTTGGGGTTTTTTTGTTTTGGGGGGGGGTTTTTTTGGGGGGGGGGGGGGGGTGGGGGGGTTTTTGGGGTGGGTGGTGTGTTTTTTGGGTTTTTGGTTTTTGGGTTTGGGGGGGTGTTCTTTTGGGGGGGGGGTGGGGGGGTTAGGGGGATAGTATTCACAACACACACACCACACACCAACCCCCACACACACAAAACCCCACACCCCACCAACACACCAAAACCCCCACACCAAACCCAAAAAAAAAAAAAAAAAAAAGAAAAAGGGTTAAATTCCTTTCATTAGTTGAATAAAATTGGAAAAAGGGTGTGTGAGACCCCTCCGTCTATGTACCTTTTGTCTGTCCCTTTGCTGTCTGTCCGCCATCCGTCCGGGGGTCTTTCTGTTGCTGTCTGTCTGTTTGTCGGTCGGGCTTCGGCTGTTTACAAGAAACTACACCACGCACCACACAACCCACACACACACACGGGGCGCGCGCCGCCCCGCGCAAATCTTTTTTTACGTTTGCGACGTAATTTTTATGTTCACCTGCATTCACGCTCGGAAAAACAGGGGATTTTTGATTGGAAAACGGAGAGACAGGCAACAGAGGGGGGAAGGACATTTTGTGCTGAAATTTTCACCCTTGCAGTTTCCCCCCAGGCAAGATGTGAAGATCTTTTTTCTTCTTTTTAAAGGGCAGATCAAACCCTTTTTCCCGTTCAAACCATTCCCCATCCTGTGACTGTCCCGCATGTGGTCATTATCATCTCTCCCGTGAAAGCTGTGGGAGTCTGGGTGCAAACCAAAAACCCCAGATATGAACTGACAGACATCCAAAACAAACTTTAAATCCGTCTATTTGTATTTTTGGCTTTATACCCGAAAACATGTTCCTATATTTCGGGGGTAAAAAAAGCTTAAGAGCGCAATTCTGTTAGTCTTCTTCTTCTTTTCTTTTTCTTCTTTCTTTTTTTCTTTTTTTCTTTCTCTTCTTTTTTCTCCCTGGAATTCATATGAGTTGACTGGCACCTCAAACACGTGAGTTTTTTTTGAGGTGGAATAGACTTGCTTTTGGATTTGAACCTTGGATCTTACCCGGGAGCTGCTTTCCAACCCTGCAGGGCCCCCAAAGCGGCTGGAACGGAACACCGTGACACAACCGGTTCCGGCTGGGGACGTGAACACCGTGACACAACCTTTTTTCCCGGCTGGGACGTGAACACCGTGACACAACCGGCTCCAGGGACTGTATTCTTGGTGATCACACAACCTCGTTGGCTCTGCTGGAATGGCCTTCTTGACGATTGGGGCGCGGAAACAATTCTACCGTCGGCCCCCAATACGTGGGGCCAAAATATACGGCGCATTTTACGCGCGTTCCCCTCTCACCCTCACCCTGCCTATTTTTTTGTAAAAATTTTAAAGATGAGGAAATATACTGCTTTTATAATATTTAGAAGAATTATCTTTTCCCCTCCTACGCTTTTTTTTAGGAATATGGGAAGATGAGAGAATACCCCCGTTAAAAATTTGGAAAAAAAGCTTTCCCAATCCCGCCCCAAATTTTACAAGAATTTGGAACCCCCCTGCCCCATTCTTATGAATATTTGGGAGATTCTCCCCTTCTCCTCCTTTATAAAAATTAAGAAAAGGGAGGAAAGGGGGCCCCCCCCCCCCCCCCCCTTCCCCCCAAAATTCCCCCAAAAATTTTTTGGGCCCCGGAGGAAAATTCTTAAATTGGAAAGGATTGGATTAATTTTCCAAAATTTTTTTAAAAAAAAGGTTTTTTCCCAAAAAAAAAATCTTTCTATCCTAAAAAGGTTTTAAAAAAGGAAGGGGAAAAAAAATGAACCTTAAACCTTCTTTAAAAATAAAATTTTTTTAAAGCCCCCCGGTATTTTCCCACAACCCAAAATTTCCCCAAAAATTTTGGCGGTATTTTAAAAAATAAGGGTACCGCCGCTGTTTGGGAAAAAAAAAATTGGTTCCCGTACCCCCTTTTGGGACCAAAAGTTTAATGGAGCGACGGGGTTTGGGGGTTTTGTTCACCCACAAATTCCAAAAAAAGGGGGAAAAACAGAACGGGGCAAAAACCTGAAGGTTAAAAAAAGACAAAGGGGGGGGGGGGGGGGGGGGGGGGGGGGGGGGGGGGGGGGGGGGGGGGGGAAAG
>JAMYXO010007819.1:0-11627 GCA_033310375.1 Conus canariensis
ACCAGAACTGAAAACAAAAACACACCTTTATACCGATTTTAAGGAAACCATACATGCATTTATTATTCCTTTGACAATCTTTTTGGTGCAGTGGTCAGCATCTCAGATTACAGACTGTGAGGTCTACAGTTTTGAATCCAAAGGAACAGCAAGACTACTGCAGTGCTACTGTAATGTGATAAGAACTTATATGAAGCTTTTAATTCTCTCTCTCTCTCTCTCTCTCTCTCTCTCTCTCTCTCTCTCACACACACACACACACACACACACACACACATACACACACACAACTGCCCCCATTTTCCAGAGATATATCCCGACAAGGAAAAACTCCAGTTTATCAACCCTCCAATTTTCAGGGTCCACTGATCTCTTTGACCTTGATCGGTACATAAGTGTCTAATGCACCATAAGCTGCTTCTTTTTATTTTTCTCGATCGTCAAATGGACAGGCCTGTCTCCATGGTGAAGGCAGCGGTGTGCTGCACCTCCAGGCTGCCGTAGAGCTTTTAGGCCAGAGGCATGGGGTCAGGCCAGGTCCTCTGTCTGAGCGCCTCGTACGGCAGGCAGCACTGAAGCAGATGTTCTGTTGTGTAGCTGCTATTCCTGCATGGGCACTGCCCTGTGTGGCCGATGCGGATTTTGGTGTAGAGATGGTGGTTCAGGCGATTGAGGCCAGTCCTCATCCTGAACACTAGGACCTGCTCTCGTCTTGTCAGTTGGTAATACAGCTCTGTCCTGTTGTGGCATGGGTGTTCCTGCATCCATTTCTTCTGCTGCATGGCCTTGATGACGGTCTTGGCTTCAGAGTAGGATGTAGTCCTGTCCAGCACCATAAGCTAAACCACCTTCACACCATGTTTCAACATCAAGTGTCAACCAGTGCTTGAGATATGGCTAAAAATAGATTTCCGGTTATCAGTTTCATACACCAAGGTAACGACTTTCACCTTAGAATGTAATGTTTGGATCTCTTTCCATTAGGTGGCACACTAACACTCAACATTTAAAGCGATTCTATCAACCCGTTTGGAAAATGTACTTGGGACAGTCAGAAGAAGAAATAATGATACTGATTTTCAGCAGCCACGATCCAGCAATCAACTTGACCTGAATCTTGACCTTAATAGGTACACATTATTCGGAAGCACCATAAACCAAACCAACTTAATATCAAGCTTCAGCAGCCTACATCGCCTGGTGCCCGAGATATGGCTTAAAATACATTTTCAGTTTTCAAGTCCATATGACAAGGTAATGACTTTGACATTTTTAATTCATGTACTAATCTCTTCCTATCAAGAGTGACACACCACACAAAATTTGAAGCAATTTGGCCAAGCTGTTCTAGGGATATCCTTGGGACAGACAGAAAAAAAAAACGCCCATCACAAAGGCTGATCACCGACAGTGTCAGACAAAAAAAAAAGCACATCAAACCTTACACTGAACTGTACCTCTTTCCACGTAATACTCCTTCCTTCCTTAGAAAGCCAAACACTTCGTTGGCAGTCATGAAAACCTGGGGAGAGAAAGAAAATGGTAGTTATCACAAAAGCTACAACAAAAATTAACAGTAAACACAACAAAATCCTTACAAAGGATGGATTTTGCGTGTGTCATTACACTTTTTTTCCCTTCAAGGGCGTGGAGGGGTAACAGCAGAACGTGAGTGAGTGGCCACGGCTCTGTTGCATGGAAGTCTACTTAATCGTTTAGTGATCACTAAACAAGTTTTTCTCCTCTATCACTGGCGGAAAAGCTGTTTAGTAACTACTAAATAGCAAAGTAGACTTTGATGCAACAAAGCCCATAGGAGCAGAGCTGAGGTGCAATAGACGGGATATTATGGCCAAAAAAATGGCCTGCTTCCTGTTTCATTACTTTTAAAGATAGGGTCGGCAGGTCGGTTTAAAAAAAAAAAAAAAAAAATATATATATATATATATATATATATATATATATATATACACGTAAAACTGATGCAGTAGGTGATGAATTTTGGAGAAGACATCTCTGCACTCCATCCCTCGGCTCCTGCTTTCCCTCCCCCCACCCCCTTCTTATTCATGATAAATGTTCACTGTTACTGTTTTAAGTACCGAGAAGATCACAGATTTTTAATTCAACGGCTGACTAATGCATAAATAGGAATGTGTGTGTGTGTGTGTGTGTGCATGGAGGGGAGGGGGGGGAGGGCATGTTCACAAAGATTTGTCGAAACACCAATGAAAGCATTACCTTAGCATCGCTCGGTAACAATTTAGGAGCTATGATCAGCAACATGATAAGAAAAATTGAAACAAGTGTCCTTCACCGAAGCTTTTTGTAGTACAAGAGATTCTGCAAACATGGGAGTGTTGAATAGCTTAACGGCTTGTTTGGTCCCTAAATACTACTACTACTACAAAGCTGGCAATCCTGCTTCTCCCCCACCCCCACCCCTCCCCCAACCCTTCCCCTTCCTCCAGCCTTTTCCAATGTTACTACGACGTTTAACACAGTTTTTTGTTTGTTTGTTTGTTTGTTGTTTGCACTCTCCCTGTTTTCCGTCGCAATACAATCAAGTTGGTTCAGCGACGTATGCAGCCAGATCCAGATCTAGACGGTGATTGAACTCCAAGCGCAGCACGCACCTATCTTTAAGCTGCACCTACCGATTAAGTAAACAAATCAGAATTATTAATACACAAGCCCTTGGAGAATAAAACCGAACGTATATTATTCAGAACTATCGAAAGGTAAAAATGACTGAACTTGAAGCGTGAACACAACAATCTTGGAAAGAATAGCTAGACTCAAAATGTCAAGTCGTCACTAAATACAATTGCGGATATTAATAATATGAAAAATCTTTTCAAACACCAAATCATTTTGCACGAATACAAAATAATAAAATAAAAATAAACTTACTTCATCCTGTTTGGCAACAACACTCCGACCAAAAGGGAGCGTGTCCATGCGAGTTCGCCCTTCGCTCCGACCCACTGTCGCCATAACTCTGAGTGAGAGTGACGCCCCTTGCGCCTTTTTCCCGCGCTGTGTAAGTTGGGTAGACTTTGGAAACTTTTTCACACAGATTAGAGGTGCAAGTCAGAATACACAGATTCCGACGAAACCCAACCATTGGGTTTCAGACCAAATTTTGGTTTGGGGAGCTTGATTAGACTATTTTCAAAGGCGGGAAACTGTCAAAAAAACCGGGTTCCATAATTTTAAACCCAGTAATTTTATAAACCGAGTTTTTACTGAGTGTAACATACGGATAAACCTGGTAGTAGGCAAAAACAACACACACACACACACACACACACACACACACACACACACACACACACACACACACACACACTCACACTTAATATAACCATATCACCACCCCCACCAATATCCCCCAACCCTTCCATCTGACGCACACCTATGCAGAGAGAGAGAGAGACAGACAGACAGATGTTGATTAGTTTGTTCTCTGCCAACTGCAGAGCAAAAAGGAAAGTGAGACTTGGACGAAATGTTCCCTATACAACAGTAAGGTAGGTCCCGTCACAGCCCTCTTCCCCCTCCTCCAACTCCCCCCCCCCCCCCCCAACTTACTCCCCCAACCTACCCCTAACCTCGCCCAACTTACCCCCCAACTAACCGTCCCCCCACCTTCCCCCCAATCTCCCCTAACTAAGCATCCCCCACCTTCCACCGAACCTCCCACCCCCCCCCCCCAACTTATCCCACCCAACCTCCCCCCAACCTTCCCCCAACTTACCCTCCCCCCACCTCTCTCCCAACCTTCCCCCAACTTAGCATCCGCCACCTTCCACAGAACCTCCCCCCTACTTACCCCCCCCCCCTCCAACCTTCCCCCCAACCTCGCGCATCTTATCACCCCAACCTCCCCCGAACTGACCTCCCCCAACTTAACCCCCCCCCCCCCCCCCCCCCACCTCTTCCCAACGTATCTCCCAACCTCCCCAAAACGTCCACCCTACCTCACCCCAACCTCCCCTGTCCCCACCTTCCTCAAACTTTTTGCACCAACCTCCCCCCAATCTCTCTCCCCCCCCCCCCTTCCTTCCCTCTAGCCCTCTTCCACAGTCCCTGACAACTATGAGGGGTGTTTTGCAAAGGGAGGAGGCCAGACGGTGATTCACGTGTTTCCTGAAAGTGTCGGAGTTACTCCGCGCGTGATCTTATCTCACGACATAGTCAAAGGTTTCGCATCCTCCACCAATGAACGGCACTGCGTGTGAACACGTGACGATGCCCGCCATCGCAAACGAACAGCGAATTGAAAACTGAACTGATGCACTCCGTTGCCGTTAAACCGGTAATGTGCAAAAGAAGTGCCTTAAGACTTGTAGTTCTAAACTGTGTGCTGCTTCTTTGAATAAAGCCAGCTTCACCTACAAACACTGTGGAGTGACCTAAGCCTTTGGGGAAAAAACTGGCCTGGGTCATGTTGATGGGATGAGAGGATAGCTGCGTGAATCGTCACAGCAAAGCAGTGCAAACTGAAAGAAGATACGGCCGCCTTGATTGACCTACACCTTGGCCTGGATTCGATCAAATTCAAGTCTTTTTTGACGGTAAGATTTAAAAACAAATTGTTTTTGCTTTTTTGGCTGGATAATTTCCTTTTCTCCCCTCCTGACCCCCTCCCCTTTCCACGATTTCCTTTCCCACCCCCCCCCCCCCCCCCCACCTCTCCCTGGCGGGCCCCTTAATGTCACCACTCCCCAAACTTTCAAATACTAATTCAAGATACTGTCATTGTGCTTCGCAAATATCAAGGGAAGCTGGGTCAACCTCGAAGCTCTTACCTCCGACACTCACTCGCCTTCAGACAGGAGTTTACTCCATCTTGTTTTGTTTCCATTGAAGATGAGCATAGTTTTCACATTCTCAGAAAGGAGCACTTTCAGACGTTTTTTTTTCCTTTAAATGTGGGGTTTATTGAAAACAAAAGCAAATATTCCCATCATCTTCTGGCCATAAAGGCTTTGACCTGTCAGAGGTCAACGTGTCTAGGGCCTGGCATGATGGAAGGTGGATCCCACCTTCTCTTTCCGCCCCCTTTTAACCCTCCCTGAACAGAATCAGGTGTCCATTGACTGCTGGGTGGACAGAGGGTTTTTATTGACTGCTGGGTTGACAGAGGGTTTTCATTGACTGCAGGGTGGACAGAGGGTTTTGATTGACTGCAGGGTGGACAGAGGGTTTTTATTGACTGCTGGGTTGACAGAGGGTTTTCATTGACTGCAGGGTGGACAGAGGGTTTTGATTGACTGCAGGGTGGACAGAGGGTTTTCATTGACTGCAGGGTGGACAGAGGGTTTCCACTGATTGCTGGGTGGACAGAGGGTTTTCATTGACTGCTGGGTGGACAGAGGGTTTTCACTGCTGGGTGGACAGAGGGTTTCCACTGATTGCTGGGTGGACAGAGGGTTTTCATTGACTGCTGGGTGGACAGAGGGTTTTCATTGACTGCTGGGTGGACAGAGGGTTTTCATTGACTGCTGGGTGGACAGAGGGTTTTCAGTGACTGCTGGGTGGACAGAGGGTTTTCAATGACTGCTGGGAGAACAGAGGGTTCTCACTGACTGCTGGGTGGACAGAGGGTTTTCAATGACTGCTGGTAGAACAGAGGGTTTTCATTGACTGCTGGGTTGACAGAGGGTTTTCATTGACTGCAGGGTGGACAGAGTGTTTTCAATGACTGCTGGGAGAACAGAGGGTTCTCATTGACTGCTGGGTGGACAGAGGGTTTTCAATGACTGCTGGGAAAACAGAGGGTTTTCACTAACTGCTGGGTGGACAGAGGGTTTTGATTGACTGCTGGGTGGACAGAGGGTTTTCATTGACTGCGGGGTGGACAGAGGGCTTTCATTGACTGTGGGGTGGACAGAGGGCTTTCATTGACTGTGGGGTGGACAGAGGGTTTTCATTGACTGCGGGGTGGACAGAGGGCTTTCATTGACTGTGGGGTGGACAGAGGGCTTTCATTGACTGTGGGGTGGACAGAGGGTTTTCATTGACTGTGGGTGGACAGAGGGTTTCCACTGATTGCTGGGTGGAAAGAGGGTTTTCATTAACTGTGGGATGGACAGAGGGTTTTCATTGACTGCTGGGTGGACAGAGGGTTTTCATTGATTGCGGGGTGGACAGAGGGTTTTCAGTGACTGTGGGGTGGACAGAGGGTTTTCAGTGACTGCTGGGTGGACAGAGGGTTTTTCAGTGACTGTGGGGTGGACAGAGGGTTTTCAGTGACTATGGGGTGGACAGAGGGTTTTCAGTGACTGCTGGGTGGACAGAGGATTTTCATTGACTGCTGGGTGGACAGAGGGTTTTCAGTGACTGCTGGGTGGACAGAGGGTTTTCATTGACTGCTGGGTGGACAGAGGGTTTTCATTGACTGCTGGGTGGACAGAGGGTTTTCATTGACTGCTGGGTGGACAGAGGGTTTTCATTGACTGCGGGGTGGACAGAGGGCTTCCATTGACTGTGGGGTGGACAGAGGATTTTCATTGAGTGCGGGGTGGACAGAGGGTTTTCATTGACTGCTGGGTGGACAGAGGGTTTTCAGTGACTGTGGGGTGGACAGAGGGTTTTCAGTGACTGTGGGGTGGACAGAGGGTTTTCATTGACTGTGGGGTGGACAGAGGGTTTTCATAGACTGCTGGGTGGACAGAGGGTTTTCATAGACTGCTGGGTGGACAGAGGGTTTTTCAGTGACTGCTGGGTGGACAGAGGGTTTCAGTGACTGCGGGTGGACAGAGGGTTTTCATTGATTGCGGGGTGGACAGAGGGTTTTCATTGATTGCGGGGTGGACAGAGGGTTTTCATTGATTGCGGGGTTGACAGAGGGTTTTCAAACCGGACAAACTGGAACCCCACGTGTGGTTCAAACTCACCACCGTCAGCTCTGCAGGCAAGCGCTCTGACCATTTGGTGGTGAGTTTGGGGGCCCCTAAACTGGTCATAATGTATTTCTACAACATCAATTGCATTTAATGAAAAGTTGTAATTTAGATGGACTCTCTCTCTCTCTCTCCTCTCTCTCTCCTCTCTCCTCTCCTCTCCTCTCCTCTCCTCTCTCTATCCCTCTCCCTCTCCCTCTCTCTCTCTCTCTCTCTCTCTCTCTCTCTCTCCTCTCCTCTCCTCTCCTCTCTCTATCCCTCTCCCTCTCTATCTCTCTCTCTCTCTCTCTCTCTCTCTCTCTCTCTCTCTCACCACCCCGACGGTCTCTCTCTGTCTCCCTGCCTGTCTCTCTCTGTCTTCACACTCCACCTTCCCCACCACCCTCTGTCTGTCTGGTGACTCTCTCTCTCTCTCTCTCTCTCTCTCTCTCTCTCTCTCTCTCTCTCTGATGACATTCTCTCTCTCTCTCTCTCTCTCTCTCTCCTCTCTCTCTCTCTCTCTCTCTATCTCTCTGTCCCTCCCTCTTCACACTATACCTCCCCCACCATCTCCTCTGTCTCTCTCAATGTCTCTGTCTTTGTCTATCTCCACCTCCTTCACCATCTCCTCTGTCTCTGTCTCTCTCTCCCTGTCGCTACGTCTGTCTCTCTCTGTCTCTCTGTCTCAGTCTCTGTCTTTGTGTGTGTATGTTGTGTGTGTGTGTGTGTGTGTGTGTGTGTGTGTGTGCGTGCGTGCGTGCGTGCGTGCGTGCGTGCGTGCGCGCGCACACCGCACTTGGTGTTATTGATGGAAAGAAACGGGAAAGATTTCTGCCCCCACCCTCCATCCACTCACTTGCTTTTAAATAAAACTGATGTCTGTACCGGGAAGGATTTCCTCTGGTAGTGTTTATATGCAGGATCTTTGTCATTTAAGTGTTTCCCTACACTTTGGAGGAGCTCGTTTATAATACTTTTAAGCACTTACACATTCACACACACGCACTCTGCCTTTCCATGTCAGTCCTGGAGCCCCCGCCCCATATCTCTCTCTCTCTCTCTCTCTCTCTCTCTCTCTCTCTCTCTCTCTCTCTCTCAGTATTAGTTGGCAAGCTCACATAACCTCACTGGTGCAGAAAAAAAATTCACAGAAAGTTTATCAACTCTCCAGAATCAAACGCTTCCTCGACCTGCATTCACGCAAGCTCTTTTTCCAGTCTCATATTCAATCATACATAGACTATGGATCTACTCTATGGGACTGCGCTAGCGCTAACACCCTCACACCATTGCTAAGCCTACACAAGTGAGCACTCAAATGAGTCCTCCTAAAAAGCAGTAGTCTTCTGGATTCTGACTATAAAAAGATTCAAGTTCTCCCTTTAAGTCTGAGATAAGAATACAACAAAGGGATCATAATGCACAAGATTGTGTCTGGGAAGGCACCCTCAACATTAGTTCACAGATTATCAATTAATTCCTCAAGGACTCTACCCAAACTTCATGCCCCTGTTCCTAGAATTGAGTTATTCAAATCCAGTTTAAACATATTCAGGATCCTGTCAATGGAACTCGTTCCCTGAATCAACCAAACAACACCAATGCATATCAACCTTCAAACACCATTATTTCAGCCATCTTATGTGCCAATACTTGCATACTCCGCCATAAATCCACCACCAACCACCACCATCCACTTTGCCTTATGTATGACCCTGACTATTTAGAAAGTGGTTTGTACTTGAAATGCACATGTTATTCTGTTTAGTAAGTATGTCTTATATGAGTATGCGCGCGCGCGTGTGTGTGTGTGCGCACGCGCGCGCGCGCACGTGTGTGTTTCCTACTACCACCTGCCATCTTGTCATTATGTTATGCTTGTATTCTTATGCGTCTCTCCTCTCTCTCTCCTCTCTCTCTCTCTTCTCTCCTCTCTTCCTCTCTCTCTCTCTCTCTCTCTCTCTCTCTTTTCTCTCTCTCTCTCTCACGTTCTGCTGGAATGACTTCATTTATGATCTGTATGAAAATTCTCCCCCCCCCCCCCCCCCCCCCCCTCCCCAGCCGTGGTGACTGGACTATCATTATGCATCCCCCCCCCCCCCCCCCCATTTGTGCTTTTTTTTCATTTGTTCCCCCCTGTGCTTCAAATTCGATTGTCTTGCATCTCCTTGGATGTTTTTTTATTGTCAGATTGTTCTAATGCTCTTTCCCGCACCCCACTCTCGCCTCTTTGTCCCTCTCTCCCTTTCGCTCTCTCTTGTCGCCCTCCCCTGCACTCCTTTCGCTCCTTCGTCTCTCTCTCTCTCTCTGTCTCTCTCTTTCTCTCTCTCTGTCTCTCTCTCTGTCTCTCTCTCTCTGTCTCTCTCTCTCTTCTCTCTCCCCTCTCTCTCTCTCTCTCTCTCTCTCTCTCTCTCCCATTTTACTTTTTTTCCGTATCGTATTGTAGTTCTAGTCACTTTTTGCATGCTTCTTTTGTTGCCTTATCTTATTTTGCATTGTTACCCAACTCAGGGCGAGGACTGGATGTAAAAAAGCAACATCAGTGCTTATCTATTATCCTCGTAAATAAAGAAGTTGTCTTGTCTTGTCTTGTCTCGTCTCTTACTCTCGTTCTGATAATTATTTGCCTTTTTGTATTCATTTTGCCTGAAAATTCATTCCGTGTGCAAAAACAAAGCACCCCTGCTGTGCTTTATCCACGTTTTTTTGGATCTGATTGATTGATGAATCGACAAGTAGACTGAAAGACTGACCAATCGACCAGCCAGCTAATATGATAAACTACCTATAACAAACCAACGAAGCAACCAACCATTTTACAAACTGTGTCAAGTTAATGTTGTAGACGCTGACATTTGCTATCTTTTGCTGTATAGCTGATCACCTTTTATTTTTCCTCTTTTAATGACCAATGTACCCAAGTGGGGAGGAGGAACAGTTAACAGATACTCCCCCCCCCACCATCCCCTTCCTCCAACTTTCTTACCCCTCCCCTCCCCCCCCCCCCCCCACCCCACCCCCACCCCCACCCCTTTCCCAATAGACGGTTGCATTGTTCCAACAGATGAAATAATCGGTTCTTTTGCTGAGTTTACTGACCCACCGTCTCTCCAGCCCTACTTTAAATAGTTAGATCACTTGTCTTTTTTCGTTTACAACAGAAACAGGAACCAGATCTAGCGACAGCAAAGGATCAGAGCCTCGACGGGCATCCACCTGGTGGCCCACTGTTCTCCGTGACACCTGGAAGTGAACCTTTCCATGAGGTGAGCCACAAGCGCAACATGACGGTGGCCAAGCACTTGAAGGGGACAACTCTCTGGGGATCTGAAGGAATCTGCGGGCAACAGTATTCATCATGAAAGAAGCTGGACTCCATGTCTAAGGAGGCGAAGGATGACAACAGTATTCATCATCAAGGAAGCTGGACTCCATGTCTAAGGAGGCGATGATGACAACAGTATTCATCACCAAGGAAGCCGGACTCCATGTCTGAAGAGGCGATGGATGACAACAGTATTCATCACCAAGGAAGCCGGACTCCATGTCTGAAGAGGCGATGGATGACAACAGTATTCATCACCAAGGAAGCCGAACTCCATGTCTGAAGAGGCGATGGATAACAGTATTCATCACCAAGAAGCCGGAATCCAGTCTGAAGAGGCGATGGATGACAACATATTCATCATCTAGGAAGCTGGACTCTATGTCTAAAGAGGCGATGGATGACAACGAACCAAGAACCTGTTCTTTCTCCACCACTGTCGTCACATACACAATGTCCGCCATCCCAAGTCCTGTCCCACGCGTGCAGAAAAACGCGCACCACTTCTCATCCACAGGAAGGTAGGCACCCTTCCAAACCTAAGGATAACATTTCTAATTGAGAGAAATATGAAACAGATTTCCGTCATAGTATACAAATTGGACTTTTTCATTTTTATGGGCTTTGTTGTCTTTAACTCCAGAATTTCCACTGTCTTTGCATCTCCCTCCTCTCTCTCTTCTCTCTCCTCTCTCCTCCTCTCTCTCTCTCTCTCTCTCCTCGTGTGTATACACGTTGGGACACAAGAAGTGAGAAGGGAAACAACCTTTGCAATGGATGGTGGCTCACTCATAATTTTGTATGTATGCGTGTAAGGGCCAGGAGGGGGAAAGAACACAATACATAGAACAATACACCAACGCCTCACTTTGTGAAGACATCAAGAAACACAATGCATGAAATAACCTATGCATAGCCTGTGAATATTATTTGATCAGTGATATAGATAAAAGACCTGACACATCAGCACTTAACAGAATCAGTAGGAGACCGGCTTATGTCGTGTTGACTTAGGTCAAAACAGATTTACATACTGTCACAAAAGATGTGCCCCGTTTCTTATGTCCCAGCAATGTCTTGAAATTTGGATTGACTGTATAACTTTTGTTCCCGGTTAACATCTTCCTCCTGTTTGGGCAGGAGCCCAGGCTACCCATTGACGACCTCCTGGGACTGTTCCACCACAACAATGGCAAGCACAGTGGGGGCTGAATATGGCAACACCAACAGCGACTTGGGATAGCTGACCAGAGCAGTTGATCGCCTACATGACATCTAGCCATCATCTCCAGGTTGGCGACTATGTCTGCGTGCACGACTGGGTTTTTAGGCCGCAACACGATCCAGGACTTCTGGCAGCCATACCCACACTGTGTCACCATCAACCCACATGAGCCAGTGTATGCTGTCCT
>JAMYXO010007820.1:0-7500 GCA_033310375.1 Conus canariensis
GAAGAAGATTATGATGTTTTTGATCCTGGAGACGACATGAGTGAAATGACTCCTTTGACACATCCATTACAATCATTGCGGCGTGAATTAACAGAAAGTAAGGTCAAATCATTTTATCAAAGTTTAGGCCAAGAACCTCCCGAATTTATAGACCCTAATGATTTTGAAACAAAAGATGACCATTTGTTTTTTAAAAACGAGCAAGGACAACTTGTTCAGCTTACAACTAAACCAGACTCATCAAAGTTTTTAAAAAGAGTACAATTAGACAAAGGCTCAGTGTGAGCGAACAAAATCGCCTTGGCATTACTAAACCAAAATTAGATAGGGAAGCAGTTGCTAAACTTCAAAACACACTAAAAGAACTCCCAACAGATAACCAAATACAAAACATGGAACTTAAAGATTTAAGCCCAACAGCAGACAAAATAATAGAAGCAGAAACCAGTTTTTCAGAAGAAACAGTATTAAAAACTATGCACGATCCGCCGCTACCTATGAGAGAAATAACGGCCCTTGATCATGCTTTGAGAAGCATCAGAGGCGAATTAACAAACAATTTAGCAAAACTGGGTGAACTAGATGAGCATATAAAAAGAGAAAAAGAAAAACTAGTTGAGGCTGATGACCACAACTTAGGACCTGGTGTTAAAGAAAGAATAACACAAAGACTAAAAGATCTTGAACAAGAGAGATCAGCAAGACTAGAAGTGCTGTCTACTAACCGAGAACAATTAAGAACTCAAGTGAGCAGAATAAGAGAAACTATCCAAAGAATTTTATATGAAGACACGACGCTAGCAGAACGAATAAGAACACTGTTTAGAGAGCAAGGTGTCACATTAGCAAGTGTTATAACAGCCTTAGGATTTGCAATAAGTACACTGGTGTTGGCTATTACAGGCGGTGGTGGTGGGGGAGCAGTGCCACCAGGCCCGCCAACTCCGTCGTCAGATAAATCATGGGTAAAAAAACAACTCGATCACCTTGCAAACTTACTAAAAAAATTAGCCAGTAAAGCAATAGATTCTTTGCCTAGTATAATAGGAGGGATCGTTAGCTGGCTTTTGTCTGCCGCAAGTAAAGTAGTTTGGCTTTATGGCTGAGCACTTATGGGCATTAGTTGTCTTAATAGTTGGGTTACTCTTTAGTAAGATAAAGACCAAGTAATCCTAGGGCAGTTAATCCAATAACAAGTGCCGTCTTTTCATATTCATGGTCATCACGAACAAAGTCCGCGTCTTCAATGGCCTTTGGCTTTGGGCCTTGGGGATTGGATGACTTAATCTTGGGGGGCCATCTTGTTTTTTTATTGTTTGTAATATTACTGGCTCAGAATTTATGTCGTTTTGTCCAACCTTCTGTTCATTTCCTGCAACAAGGATTTCATTGTTGTAGTTTATTATTGTTCCTACCTGGAGCCTGAGGTCAGAAGGTAGCATGTATAAACCAGTGCCGACAGCAAAGTCTAACTTTCGATCTTGCAAATTGTAAAACATTTTGGTACCTTTTAATACTTGAAGGCAAATCAATTGCAGAATTAATGGCGTCCTCTAAATTTGCTAAATACTGTTTTTGTGCATCAAAGCCAGTAGAAGGATCAGTTATGTTAGATCTTGCCTGTGCTTGTGAACCTAGCAAACACCAAACGTAAGTACGAATAGAGTCGTTTATTCGTTCTATTCCCGCTCTAGTTAGACCCTTAGAAGTATCCAAAATAAATGTTGTCCATGCTGTTTTATGCTCTTGCTCTATGGACCCGAGGTGAACAGTTGTGCCTGAAGAGAAAGATGTGTAAGGAGGATTCCAATCATAGTTATACTTTCTGTGCACGCCCCAAAAATAAAGGGTGCCTAAACCATGATTAAGATCCAACTTTTGTCTAAAGTCTGTCTTTGGGTCAATATCAAATTCGTTACAGATCCTTTCAAAAGCCTTGTAATCTATTCTGTTGCTGAATGGATTAAACGTTTTGTCATTTGGTAATGGCGCTTGCAGTTCAGATAAAATACGTCTGAAGGTGTAATAAAAATGAAATCTATACACTGACCTCACCAAAGGATCAGGATGATTTAAATGATCAGCATACGACACTCCACACCCAGTTGATGCACAAAACACAGCAAAGTTTAACTGGTTCTGATAAAACTGCATCGGATGACTGAATCACACTTTCGGGATGTGGTCTTTTTTAATAGGAGGGTTAAGATATCTGTTCAATGGAGTACTAACCTTTACTTGAAAGGCGTCAGACTGAGTCACAGAAATGTCAAGGGTGTCAGTTGTTATATTTTTAAGATTGTAGAGCGGCCCAACAGAATATTTTGCATTAGTATATTTGAATGCACTCATTTTAAATTTGTTTTAAAAATGTTTGTAACAATAACAACTCAAGACAGTCCTTCGTTTTTAGAGTATGCTATTGATAATGAATGCGGAACCCAAAGGGTTGCACTCCATGAAATATTCTACAAAGTCGTATGGTTTAATATAACTGAATCCAAAGAAAATAATAAGATTCAAAAAGTTGATAATAGAGGAAACTTAGTTAGCCAGTTAACCATACCTGATGGTTATTACGGGTTTTGCTCGCTAAAAGAAGCAATGAGTAACTACGGCATTACTCTCAAACTTAACAATGCAAATTTGAAAATAATGTTAGCATTCAAACCTGAAGAAGAAGAAGTAAGTTACCTTTTTGATGGAGAGCTAGCTAAAATGTTAGGCTTTGCAACTGACAATCAAGCCATTCATGCCATTCATGCTTTTATAGTTACACCAGACGAAACTACTTATGAGGGAGAATATCCGCTCGATCTTGCATTACATTCATTACTCTATGTTCATTTGGACGAGCTGAGCACTGATGAAAACTTATATGATGGAAGGCCCTCAACTGTTTTAAGAGCTCTTCCATCAGGAAAAGCTGCATATTGCGATTATGAAATTATACAATTTCCTAATTTACAGTTTAAAAGATTAGCTTGTGGGAGGGTCAGATCATTTAATATAAAGATCACAGATAAAACAGGAAAAGTCGTGAAATGTGATAACCTGCACATTGTTTTAGAAATAAAATAATACGTTGTACTAAAACATGTCGCGTGGACCAGAAGAATCAGGAGTTACATTAGCGCCTGAGAGGTGTGTAACTTTAGAATTAAAAGACCTTGCAGACGTTGAGGACTTTGAACAGAACGGTGAGATAGGCACTTTGTATGGTTTTGAGTACACTAAAGATGGTTATTATAAACGCAAAGAGGTTAGCGACAGCAAAAGGTTTCCTAAACTAGAACAACTACGCAATGTAGAAGCAAATAATGCGGGTCAGTATGAATATAAAATAGTTCGAAAAACTGACAACAAGTGGCACTTAGAACCATATTTAGAATGGGACATAAAATTTGAATTCTTAAGTCCATTTACATTTTTTGACCGTCAAAAAAGTTTCAGAAAAGCATTGAACTCTGGTCCTTTACATGTAAGTCTTATGCCAGAGGACAACAGTCGGAAAGAGATCGAAATAAAGAAGTTTGGGGACAAACAGTACATCCTCCACAGAAGAGAATCAGTTTTGAAGGAAGCTACTACAAAAGTACAGTTCTTTCCACGCACAAAATTAGGAGACACGTTCACAATGATATTTAAAATTTCTGTCTTAAAGGATGAGGAGAGGAATGGAGCTTCTGGCGTCAGTGACATCCTTATGAAAGGAATTCTTATTAGCTGGCAAAACTTAGACGTTGACAATCTTAAAGTTACTGTCGTCGTTCGTTACGATGGTGAGGATATTAAGATCATTTCAACCAGCGACAAAATCAATATTGGTCTAAATAGAAGCAATCTTACAGAACTGAACTGGATTAATGTTACACATTTGGACCTTATAGGGTTTTATTATACTGAACAAGTTTTGACAGAGAGTATGATAACAACACTAACTGGTGTAAATTAAATTCTGTTATAAAACTATGGAGCAGACGACTTTGGTGTCAATGCCGATGTTAAACTTTATGATAAAAACCCCTCATTGTTCATTGATTTGTGGACAGACTGGTTGTGGAAAAACAATATTTGTCCTCGACCTATTACAAACAGTTTATCGTTATAATTTTGATCATATAGTAATTTTCTGCCCAACACTTAAATGGAACAAAGCATATAATGATAGAAGGTTTATATGGACGGATGATGAAATCTATTTGATTGATCCCAGCAATAAACTTAGCGAGTGCTTAGAACACTTTTATAAATTGTTTGAGGGAACTCAGACACTATTTATTATAGATGACTGTTCGGCAGAAAGAGACATAGTTAGAAAAAGAAATACTTTATCAAAACTAGCTTTCAGTGGAAGACATGCTGGGATAAGTGTGGATTTTATGTCAAAAATATAACTCAGTTTTAAAAGACTTTAGAGAGCAATTAAAGACAGTGGTTTTATTTCACATGAAAGATAGAGACGCATTTGATGAATGTATGCGTGAAAATGATGTTATTGAAAACGATCAAGAAAAACGAAGGATTAAGCAAAAATTAAAATCTGAAAAGTTTAGTAAATTAGTATTAAAAACAGATAATCCTACACATTATGTATGTTTGTAAAGTGTTTACTATTAGAGAACTATAAAATAGGCATTCTGGGTAAGCCGGCGGAGCAACAGCGAAACCGGCTTCAGCCGGTTGGAGCTGGCGGAGGTGGGTGAGCCAGAATGCCTATTTTATAGTTCTCTCACCTGTCGACGGCCTGGCAAAGAGGAAAACCAGTTGTGTTTTCTATCAATGTTCAAAGACAAAGTTCTCCGCTCAGACACAGTCTCGGAAAATCAAATTTATATGTATGAAAAGAGTGAAATGCTTGCTATGATTCATTACAAAATGATTTCATGCTGTTTGGTATTTCTTATCGCAATAGAGAAAGATATGACACAAACTCGTTAAAAGTGGGTTCACTCTCCGACTTTAATCATCAGTAACTTAATACAGCAACAAAATCATCAAACGTGACATGCATCATTTTATTCGTTGGGTTCTAAGGTTTTCATCGATGGTAGATTTGAATTCTTTGAACGGACGGCGAGACAGACAACACCGAAGCTGCAACAGATAGCACAAATGTATATCATTACCTGTCTGGTGAAGCCCGCAGCGTCCTGTTGCTGGCTTTGCGGTCCGGCTCGCGCTAGGCTGTATGTTTCAAGCGCTGTGTGTGAGACAGAGCAGAATGTACCCAGGGTAGAACTCCTGGCGCGTGGTCCTGGTGCATGTTCTTGGTGTGAGCTCATGACTTTGGAAGGAAAATAAAAGGGAAGAAAACCCACTTCGTCTTTCTGTGTTTTCTTTGCTGGCTGTTGTCCTTTGGCTCCTGAACCTATCTCCCATCATCTGTCTGTCTTCGCCTGCCGCCCCCCTCCCCCCTTTCGCCCCCCCCCCCCCCGCCCTTTACTGTGTTAGTCATATCAAGCATGAAGCAACCCACCAGAGGAGACACTGCCCTGCAGCTGAGCTACTTCAGTGGAGCCTGCTCTGACCCAACATACACACCACAGCTACACAGACCAACTGCTGACTGCCTGAAAAATGGAAGTGGGTGAGCAGAGGGGCTAGCACATCCGTTCGGTGACAGCCCCAGTAAATTAGCTGATGCGGACAATTTGACATGGACTCACCACTGGTCTGAACATGTACAGTAAATCAAAACTGATCGAGGTTACTAGAGGAAAAGGGCATGGAGAGTCACAGAATTTGAGACTTTTTTATGATCAGGTAAGACAGGGACGATGAAGATAATACCGCAGAGGCCCAGTCGGGGCAGAGACTGTATGACGGGGCTGCATTGTACATTTTCTTTCAAAATATATCTCAGCATTCGCCAGGCCCGAGAGATACACCCCCCTGCAGAACTAGTCGAGAAATTTGAACAGAACCTTTAGAGATTCATCTATTAAGTGGATATGAGTCGACTCTGTGATTCTGGGCTTCCCAATCGAGGCCATAGAACACCCAGTTCTGCAGGAGTTGCCCGAAGGCAAAAAATCCCTCAAATAGATGCTTTTAACACTCATGACCTCCCAACCCTCTGGTCCCGGATGTTGTCCACTGCATCACGGTGGCTAAACAACTTTCAGCTAAACGACTCTCAGCTAAACGACTCGCAGCTAAACGACTCTCAGCTAAACGACTCTCAGCTAAACGACTCTCAGTTGTTTATTAATGGCTTGGGCCTTAGGTTCCCAATTCAAGACTGTCGCCCAAAACTCTACTCACAAGTTTGTGTTTAACGAGTCCATCTGACCTTTCACCATTTCCCCATTCGGCGCGAATGAAGCCAACGGTGACATTCATTTTGGATTCCCTTCTTACAATCCCTCATCGACCACCTTTGAAGCTTCCAGCTCAAGAATAGCTCCTGGCTTCCACGCCCCTGTTCGAGTTAAAAAAAAAGTTGACCAGAAAGAAAAAGATACGCCCGAAGGTGCGGGTAGGACCCAGAGAAGTACTGTCTTCAACTGCTGAACAATCCAGCTGGAGCAATCCTGCACCACCCTCGGAAGCCTGCGCTGTGTTCACATAGTTTGCATGAACGCACAGGGCATTTCATTAACACGTGAAGGGACATAACTGCTCCCTGGCAGATGCCATTTTGTAATGGTCCACCGGATGTGACATGACAGACCCTTCATGGGAGCGTTCCCATGGGTGTACCAGCCCATATTTTCATGACTGCAGAGCCCACCGGCAAAAAAACGCCACCGTCAAGCAAGTATCGTGGGCACCCCACTGCCTCACTCGTTGCTGTCCCGATGAACAATTATTTTGGGGCTTTGCTGCATCATGTGTATGGTCAGACAAGGACAGCATAGAACTGTTTCGATAGAAGATGCAGGCCGTGTTCATTCTCCAGTTCAGAGCCAGGGCTGATGGTATCTTCCGCGTGGTACACAACCTGAGGCTGCGGGAAAAGCAGCCTGGCCTTTCTGATAAGACTGGTGTCTCCTCTGTTCTTATCTGATTGCTCTGTCAGCTGAAAAACAGGTCTGTCTCGCCCGTGAGTTTCTCCGGAGATTTGGAAGTGAATGTTTTGTGTGTGTGTGTTCTATTCATGCTTGACTGTGTGTCGTTTTGTATTCTGTTCGTTCGTCCTGGGCAATGCCTGCATGAGAATTGTGCGTACGTGTGTGTGCGTGTGTGTGTGTGTGTGTGTGTGTGTGTGTGTGTGTGTGTGTGCTGTGTGTCTGTGTGTCTTTCTTGTTAATGTTTTGTCGTGTATCCAGCAGGGTGGGAGCAGAAAATCATAGCTATAGTGAAAAGGCTGGGGGTCCAGGGGCCGCTTTAGCCGCCTGGTGGAGTGTAGGGGCAACGCCCTGTTGGGGGGTCGGGGGTGGGGGGGGGGGGGGGCAACGGCTTGCTGAGGGGTCTGCCCCCCAGACGCTGAAGAAAATTTGTCTTGCCAAGATACTTTTGTGGCCTCTCCTTGAAAACAAAGTTAACAATTAACTT
>JAMYXO010007821.1:0-7500 GCA_033310375.1 Conus canariensis
GCTCGTTCTTCACTTTCGTTGCCCTGAGTGTTGCTTATCTTGCCCAAAGAGAGCTAAGAGGTCGAAACGCGTCGTGTTTTGTCTTGTGATTCGTTCGTCCACGTTGTTTGCCGGAGTCATTTTAAATACTTTTCAAAAATTTGTTTAGATTTCCGCCTGCAGTCTCCTCATTTAGGAATTAGCCTATTAGTTTAATCCTTTTTCTAAGTTTCTACTGCTGAGTACGGAAATCATAGCAAAGCTTCAATTTGCGTTCGTGTTCCTGGGGATTATTTGTCACGTGCACCGGGCGAATGACCCAAATCAAGTGAGTTATTTTCGTCAAGGTCGTCAGGGAGTGGCTATTATTCTAATTTCTTCCTGTCCAGTTAGTACCAGGGTTTAAAAAACGGTCACACACACAAAACTCCACTCCCTTTGTTGGGTAGATGGGATTAATCCTTGCCTGTCTATACAGGGAGTGTCCGCAGGAGTATCAGCCTGCTTTCGCAGAAGAAGAAGAAGCACCCGGGTTCAGATAGTGCCACAACATGAACGGAACTTAAATTGACTTACCCTTGTGTAGCAAAGAGAGATTTAAACTTAAAACAGCCAAACGTTGTTTGAGTAGGGAGAAGGAGAGGGAGGGAGGGGGGGGGGAGGTAAGGAGTGAGGGCAAGGGTGGTTGGGGAGTGTGTGTCTAAGAGGGAGGATGGTATAAGGGGAGAGGATTGCTATTACATACCCAGCTTATCTTTTTACCAACAGGACCGTTGACTACCGTTTCATACCGTGTTGTGGCGTGCAATTGTTTGTTCGTTTGTTTTTTCTTCGTTTTAACTTTTTTTGTGCGGGGTGGGGAGGGGGGGGGGGGGGGAGGGGGTGGATGGGGAGGTGAAGGATATCTCAGATTTTTTTTCAAGTGTTCTGCCTTTTGAGCACACTGGGGAGATAGGGATGCTGAGAGAGGGGAGGAGAAAGGAGCGATTGGGGGGGGGGGGGGGAGGGAGAGGGGGCGCTGGCAAGATGGGGATTGGGAGAAAGGGGTAGAGGGCGGGGAGAGGGTAAGAGGACAACAAAAAGGGAAGGGTGGGGGGGGGGGAGGGGGGTGATGGCGGAGGTTGTTTGTCCTCATGCATAATTACGCTCACAAACATGAATGCACACCTGGCCTGTCTCTTTCGGGACATATATATATATATATATATATATATATGTTACATTAAAAGCAAGTTAAAATCAAGCTTCTAAAAACATCTACAAATTTGTTTCACGCTGTGCGGTCGTCAGGATGTGATGAGCTTGTGTTGCCAGTGCCACGTATATATATAGCTAGCTGGTTTGCTGTTGTTTTTTCCCGTGCTACATGTGTTTCTCAGGTGTTGGTTTTTTTCGCTGATAGAAACTTCCATCTGTGTCTGCAATTGTTAACCATTTCTGTTCTAACATTTAGAGTTGCCAACTGTGGTTTACATAGTATAATGTATTTCTCTGTTAGGCATAGATTGCATTTTTTTGAAATGTTGTTGTATGATGCTGCTCTTTTTAAAATTTTCCAAGATATGTTGTAGTCTATGTTTTTTTCTTTAAGTTTCCAAATGTATTTACTCAATTCTGTTTGGTTTTTGTATCTTTCTTTGTTGAATGATTGTTTATGGTTTGCATATCTAGTTTTGAATTGGTTTTCCGTGATACCTACATATGATTCTTTTGCGTTCTCTGATGTTACAGTGGCTTGGTACACAATGTTGTTGTAAAGGCATTTGTTGCTTAGGGGGCACTGTTCTTTTTTGGTACAGTTACAAGATTTCCTTTCGTTACCCTCCTTTTTTTCTGTGCTGCTTTTCATTTTGTTTGCTGAATCGATGGCATTTTTAAGGTTTGGCATACATGAATATGATAATTTGATGTTGTTTTTGTTGAATATCTTGAATAATTTATGGTCTTTTGGGAAAGATGATGTCAAGATTTTAAAGAATTCTTTCCCTACATTTGTTTTAACTCTTGCATCATATGGGGGATTGTACCATATGATATTCCTTTTCCTGTTCTTTCTGCATCTTTTTGTATCATTGTCTGGATCGTATCTTAGTTTGTAATTGTAGCCACTTGTATGTAACGCCTCTTGGTATTCAGCTGTAGCGTTGTTGAATACTGTTTCGTTACATGACAAATTGGATAGTCTTTTATTTATGCTTTTGGGTATTGTTTTCAGTATGGAGGGTGGGTGATTGCTTTTGATGTTTACATAAACAGGCGTGTCATTTGGTTTCTTGTATGGTTTATATGTGTGTTGGTTGAGGTCTAACGTTATGTCTAAATAGTTCACTATCTTTTTGTTTGCTTCTATTGTGATTTTTAAGTTTTGGTTGTGGAAAATTTTACACAATTCTTTTTTCTTATTTTCAATATTTCTAGGGTTGTCATTCAGAGCGGCAAGGCCGTCATCCCTGTACAGTCCAGTTTGTTTTCCAAGTTTTTTTGAATATTGGATAACATGAATAGTCCGACAATAAAAATGAAACCTGGATTAAGAACACAAGCAGGAATTCAACTTTCGATGTCACAATGGGATCATATGATGGTGCCGAAACTTGCGAACTTGTCGGACTATTCATGTTATCCAATATTCAAAAAAAACTTGGAAAACAAACTGGACTGTACAGGGATGACGGCCTTGCCGCTCTGAATGACAACCCTAGAAATATTGAAAATAAGAAAAAAGAATTGTGTAAAATTTTCCACAACCAAAACTTAAAAATCACAATAGAAGCAAACAAAAAGATAGTGAACTATTTAGACATAACGTTAGACCTCAACCAACACACATATAAACCATACAAGAAACCAAATGACACGCCTGTTTATGTAAACATCAAAAGCAATCACCCACCCTCCATACTGAAAACAATACCCAAAAGCATAAATAAAAGACTATCCAATTTGTCATGTAACGAAACAGTATTCAACAACGCTACAGCTGAATACCAAGAGGCGTTACATACAAGTGGCTACAATTACAAACTAAGATACGATCCAGACAATGATACAAAAAGATGCAGAAAGAACAGGAAAAGGAATATCATATGGTACAATCCCCCATATGATGCAAGAGTTAAAACAAATGTAGGGAAAGAATTCTTTAAAATCTTGACATCATCTTTCCCAAAAGACCATAAATTATTCAAGATATTCAACAAAAACAACATCAAATTATCATATTCATGTATGCCAAACCTTAAAAATGCCATCGATTCAGCAAACAAAATGAAAAGCAGCACAGAAAAAAAGGAGGGTAACGAAAGGAAATCTTGTAACTGTACCAAAAAAGAACAGTGCCCCCTAAGCAACAAATGCCTTTACAACAACATTGTGTACCAAGCCACTGTAACATCAGAGAACGCAAAAGAATCATATGTAGGTATCACGGAAAACCAATTCAAAACTAGATATGCAAACCATAAACAATCATTCAACAAAGAAAGATACAAAAACCAAACAGAATTGAGTAAATACATTTGGAAACTTAAAGAAAAAAACATAGACTACAACATATCTTGGAAAATTTTAAAAAGAGCAGCATCATACAACAACATTTCAAAAAAATGCAATCTATGCCTAACAGAGAAATACATTATACTATGTAAACCACAGTTGGCAACTCTAAATGTTAGAACAGAAATGGTTAACAATTGCAGACACAGATGGAAGTTTCTATCAGCGAAAAAAACCAACACCTGAGAAACACATGTAGCACGGGAAAAAACAACAGCAAACCAGCTAGCTATATATATACGTGGCACTGGCAACACAAGCTCATCACATCCTGACGACCGCACAGCGTGAAACAAATTTGTAGATGTTTTTAGAAGCTTGATTTTAACTTGCTTTTAATGTAACAAATGTCGCTCCCACTGTGGTTGAGCACTGTTTTTAAGATTGCGCTGATCCTCAGTACCATTCTCTATATATATATATATATATATGTTTCTCTGAGGAAGGCAAGATTGCCGAAACGTAAGAGGAGAATGTACAACTTGTTGTTTTGTCTTTCTTTACTGTGATCGAGATATATATATATATATATATATATATATATATATAATGCTGAACAATTAAGTAGTGGGGGAAAACAAGCGCAGGCTAACAATTCTTCAGTCATTATAGTAATGACTTGGCAAAGATTTGAACTTTTAGAAAAGAAAAAAAAATTGAAGATGAAGAAAATTGGGGGAATATATTATAAATATGAGAAACCCTTCACTAGCCGCCTGAGGGAACCATCGCAATCCCTCTCGAAGGCACATCTATTTGTATTGCCTGCTCCTAGGCCTTTCGTCCGCTGGATCGGACTCATCAGGGAGACACGGCTGATTGTGTCTGTGCTCTTGGTGTCAAATAGAGACACACCACAGTCATAATTCTGTGGTGTTCTCACCACCATATATATATATATATATATATATATATATATATATATATATATATATATATATATATATATATATATATATGTGTGTGTGTGTGTGTGTGTGTGTGTGTGCGTGCGTGCGTGCGTGCGTGCGTGTGTGTGTGTGTGTGTGTGTGTGTGTGTGTGTGTGTGTGTGTGTGTGTGCATGTGTGTGTGTGTTCTTTTTTTCTTTCTTTTTTGTCGGAGAATTAATTAGTTCATCCAGTTGTTAATTCTACTCACAGCTCACTATCCAAATATGTCAACCAACAGCGAAAGACGCGCAAGCAGAAAACAAACAAACCAACAAAAACGAATCAAACTCTCGAGAATAAAAAGAGGAGTTAGTATCATATGTCGTGTCAGTGGATCAACATCCCTATAGCGCGGTACAATACTGTAACCAAGGCATGCGGAAACGCTCTCTCTCTCTCTCTCTCTCTCTCTCTCTCTCTCTCTCTCTCTCTGGGTGTGTGTGTGTGGGATAATTTACACACAGCTGTTGTCTTCTACATTTATTGCCCGTCCTTCACAGAAAGGAAAAAGCGTTTAGGACACAAAGAGGCATCAGATGTGTAATGAGTATCACATATACATACACACATTCTAAGATCGTCTCATGTGTTCTACTGACAGTTGCTGCGCGCACCATTTAATGTCCTGTCAAATCAATACCATTTGTTATTCCCTCTCGTAACTTTGAACTTATTGCCAACAGCTGTTGCTGTTACCATTTTTTTTTTCTTCTTCATTTTTTCACCTCACAAAAGAGACATGAATGTCAACCTGATGTTTTGCGATAATTTGGCCGCGAGATAATTATTCGTCGTCTTTGTTGCTTGTAGGAGCATTTGTTATCATGAAGCGGTGGCCGTTTTGTCTGACGTTGCCTGTTTTTAAGTATACGTGCGCTGTCTTGGAATCTTCAACATTGTGTGTGTGTGTGTGTGTGTGTGTGTGTGTGTGTGTGTGCGGGCGGGCGGGCGGGCGCAGGCGCGTGCGTGCGTGTGTGCGTTCGAGCGTACATGCGTGCGTGCGTGCGCGAGCGCTCGCGTGTGTGTGTGTGTGTTCAAAAGGCCCGCAACAAAAAGAAAGAAAATGGGGAGAGAGATAGAAAAAATGAATGGATGGAAGAAAGAGGGAAAGGAAGAAAGAGAGAAGCAGAAAGGACGAAAGAAAGAAGGAAAGAAAGAAAGCCAAAAGGGAAGCATACACACACACACACACACACACACACACACACACACACACACACACACACACACACACAATGATATTCACGCGTGGTTTGGGCCACGGGATTTGCCGAAACCTGGACACTTGCTCGCGATTGGATCAAAGGATGGGTCTGGTAACTGTCAGCAAAAATTCTGCAAAAACTGCTGAACCGTCTTTTTAACGAAATTCAGTGGAAATTGAGATGAGATGTCGTTCCAAATCCATTCGAATTTCGGTTGGAAGGGGTTTGCGTTCTCCCTGCTTTAACAGTATTGTCTGTGGTGTTGTGTCTTGCACAGAAAGGCAGAGACTCGGGCACATTCTGAAACCCAACTTATTGCATCGTCTACCTCATGATGGATTTAGAGCCGACTCTTCCTTTAATGAACTCTTCACCAACCCTTCTTACCCCCCCCCCCTCCCCCCACCCGTCTTCCCATCAGTCATGCATGATTGCCTTCTTCTGTCACCACATGAGGTCAAGATGGCACTTGGAACCAGTGACACAAATGAACTGGCGTCACATGTGTTCTGGTCTAATGTACGAATCTTATCCCCGAAAATCAGATAGCGTGTTTGGAAGAATATGACAGCGTCGTGATATCTTCAGCCTAGCAACACACACACACACACACACACACACACACACACACCAGCACTCTCTGTCTCTCTCTCTCATAACGAAAAACGTGTCCCAGTGAGACAGTAGGTACGGATGACGGCAGGACATACGCATAATACACAGCCAAGGTACGCTGACGGACACTGTCAGCTTAAACGTGACAGATGGCAGACAGACCTGACGGCGAAGTTCCCATCTTTTGTCTCTTTGCAGGCCGCAGTCTTCCCTTGGAAACGTCATATACTGGCTGTCAACATACCTGGCATACTGGCTGTCAGCATGTATAGGCCTACGTACCTCTGCACGAAATGTAACTGCTCGGGATTTAAATACCAACGCGTATCTTTTCCTGTATCTACACTTTGTTGCAGAGGAGGAAATGAGAGAAAAGAGTTGTGGCTTAGATAAATGTGTCATTGTACAACAATCCTCCCCTGGGTCTGTGATGTCTTGCAGAAGAGAAATTTAAAACCAGGAAAGTGGAAGTTTGGATATACATTTAAGCAACTGTTCAACAATCGTCTACACCGCAGGTTCATAGAGATCGATAATCAATGAACAGAATAATCATGATTCCAGTGATGGATGGAACTGATCATGCGGCTTCCTTTGTGTTTCTTTTTCATGTTCTTTGTCACTTTTGTTTATGTAAAAACGCTTTGAGCTCACCGGGGAAAAGGTGATTAGCAAGTCTTTATGATTTTCATTAGAACTGAAGTCTGTCCTTATATATGCATCTAGAGGAAGAATAAAAGGAAGACTGACAAGCAGACTATGTCTGATCTAAGGACAACAACTGAAGAGTCCGTAATACTGCCAATGATGTTTTCGACAATACCTTTGTTATGTTGCGTAGCTTAAAACTATGAGGCATGGAGGGTAAGAAGATGAATCTGTTTCCGTCGTAACAACAAAACTCAACATGATCTGAATCACCAGATCTCAGCTTTCTAATGAAGGTAGATATCTCTCTGGTGGTGTGAGTCCTTTTGCAGATCTCGAGCGGCAAATCCGGATGTTTCAGAATATGGTAAGCTTGCCTGATATATAACAGGCATGAACTTCCCTATGATTCCCTGTCAAAGATAGTCTTATAGTATGTGATGGATGTCTCAAACATAATTTTTAGAAGTGGGGATGGATGGTGGTGGTTGTGGGGTGTCTATGTGCTTGTACATATTTGTGTATGTGAGAGGGAGTGTACGTCATGAATGATTGTTCGTCTGCCTCG
>JAMYXO010007822.1:0-11625 GCA_033310375.1 Conus canariensis
TCACACCGTTCATGGATGCCCGTCGTGGTCGACGAAGACGTCAGTGACTCTGCATGTGTGAGCGCAAGCCAAAGCTGGACACACAGATACGTCTGCACTCTGGGCATGCGACAGCTGTCATTGGGTCAGGTCTCCTCTCTTTGCGGGCTTGGCGCTTCTGGTCCAATTCCTGCAAACGCCTCTCTTCGAAGCTGTTTACTACTTGGTGGACAGCAAGTCGCCGGGCACTGCGGTCTGTGGTAAGTGTTTCCCAGCCCTGAAGCGGGATGCCACAGCCCGCCAGTGATACTTTCAGGCAGTCCTTGAAGCGTTTGAGTGGCCGCCCAGTGTTCCTTGTTCCAGCTGCCAGCTCAGAGAAGACCATTTTTGGAAGAGAAGAAGACCATTTTTGGAAGTCGCGTGTTGTCCATTCGTACCACATGCCCAACCCACCTCAACTGTGCTTTCATAATCAGCGCCTCGATACCAGGCATCTCTGCTCTGCGAAGCACTTCTGTGTTGGAAATCCTGTCCTCCCAGGAGATACCCATGATCTTACGCAGGCAGCGGAGGTGGAACTGATCCAGAGTCTTCAGTTGTTTCTTGTACAGTGTCCAGGTCTCACAGCCGTAGAGCAGCGAGATGACAACGACTGCTCTGTAGACCGCGAATTTGGTACTTAGAGTGATGCCACGCTCTCCCCACACTGTTCCAAAGCCTGCCGAAGGAAGCTCCTGCTTTTGCCAGTCTGTTCGACACTTCTTTATCCAAGCCACACGATGAAGGGTCGTGTCCTCGATTGTTCAGGGTCGTGTCCTCGATTACGATCTTTGGTTCTGGAGGAGAGAGGGCAGGTGCTGGTTTTAGCATCACTTCTGTCTTCCGCAGGCTGATCGTCAAGCCAAAGACCTTTGCTGCTGCAGACAAGCAACTGGCAAGCTCTTGCAGGTCTGGTTCGTTGAGTGCTGCGAGTGCACAGTCATCGGCAAACAGGAAGTCGCTAACATGGGCATCAAGAACTTTTGTTCTGGCCTTCAGGCGCCTTAAGTCGAAGAAGCGGCCATCACATCTGTAGCGGACATTGATCCCCGCGTTGGTACTGGAGAGAGCAGAGAACAGCATTGTGGCATACATAAGGCTGAACAGGATTGGTGCCAGGACACATCCTTGCTTCACTCCGTTGGACACGGGGAAGGGGTCAGACACAGTGCCTTTTTCCACTATGCGAGCCATCATGTCATCATGGAAATATCGTATGATCTTGACAAACTTCGGTGGGCAGCCAAGTTTCGACAGTATAGCCTACAGACCCTCGCGACTGACAGTATCGAAGGCCTTTGTCAGGTCCACAAAGAGGATGTAGAGATTCTAATTCTGTTCCCGGCACTTCTCTTGCAGCTGGTGAACAGCGAAGATCATGTCGATTGTCCCCCTGCTGCTTCTGAAGCCACACTGGCTCTCGGAGACGACATCGTCCAGCAAGGGTTGTATGATGCGATTCAGGATGACCCGGGCCATATTCTTTCCTGCTATGCTCAATAGTGAGATGCCTCTGTGGTTGTCGCATGATGCTCTGTCGCCCTTATTCTTGTACAGGTGGATGATGTTGGCATCCTTGAAGTTTTGTGGTACTGCTCGCTCACCCCAGAACTGCTGCATCAGCTCAGTTAACTTGTCGACCATGGCCTCTGCACCATCCTTGAAGATCTCAAGGGGAATGCCATCAGGGCCCGGTGCCTTTCCGATTGGAAACTGCTTGATCGCCTTCTAGATTTCCTCCATAGTCGGTGGGTTGACAAGCCATGTCAAAACTGGACTTTGGGGCATGTCCCGGATCGCTTGCTGATCGATCTGAGATGGTCTATTCAGAAGCTGGCTGAAGTGGTCACACCACCGCTGTACAATATCACTCTTCTCAGTAAGCAGAGTGCCATCAGCTGTCCGTACAGGCGCCATGGCGTTGGAGGAGGGGCCATACACAGTCTTCAGGTCTGCAAAGAACTTCTTGGGATTGTGCTCACCAGCGTACTGTTGTAACTCTGCAGCCTTCTCTTTCTACCAACTGTCCTCCATCTGTCTCAGCTCAGCCTGGACTTTGCCTCTGAGATGCTTGAGACGATCATGCTTGACTGTTGACTGCTTGTCGTCGAGTCAGCTTGTGTGGGCTTTGTGCTTCTGCTGTAGCAGTCTGCCGATCTCCATGTTGTTACCGTCGAACCAGTCCTAGTGTTTCCTCTTTGGGTGCCCAAGAGACAGCCTAGCAGAGTCGTAGACTGCGTTTCTGAAGTTTACCCAGGCCTTTTCTAAGTCAGCTTCATCTGGTAAACTATTGAGCTGGTTCGCAAGGTTGGTCACGAAGGTTTTCCTTGTCACTGGATCATTCAGTTTCTGGACATCCAGCTTCTTCTTGATGTCGGCTTTCTGGTGTCTGTGGGTGCTAGCAATGGAGGAGAGCTTGCACCTCAGCAGCAGGTGGTCAGTCCAGCAGTCCACTCCCCTCATTGCTCTTGTGATGTGGACATCCTGGATGTCACTAGTGATCACAGAGTCGATCAAGTGCCAGTGTCTGGAGCGAGGGTGCATCCAGGTGGCCTTGTGGATGTCCGGCAGCTGGAACAGTGTGTTGGTGATGGTCAAACCAAACTCGCCGCAGAGTGTAAGAAGCAGCTTCCCATTTGAGTTTTTTTCCTGTCCCACACCATGTGGTCCGATGATATTCGGCCAAGGCTGGGAGTCCCTGCTCACACAAGCGTTGAAGTCTGCAAAAGATAAAAGCCTGTCATCCTTTGGAATACTGTGTAGCAAGCTTGAGAAGCTCTGGTAGAACAGTTTCTTCTGTTCCTGGGTGTAGGTCAAGGTGGGGTGTACACACTGATGAATGTCAGGTGCTGCTTTCCTTGGAGAGGCAGTCTCATAGTCATCAGACGATCACCAATTCCCTTTGGGAGAGACTCTAGGTTCTTGATCAGCGAGGTGCGGATGGCAAAGCCTAGTCCTGCTTCTCTTTTATCCTCCAGGGGCCTTCCTGTCCAGAAGATGGTGTATCCAGCTCCTTCGCTTATTTCTCCAGTATCTGCCAGAAGCGTCTCGCTAAGTGCAGCAATATCAACTTTGTAAGAATTTAGTTCTTGGCCCACAAGTGCTGTTCGACGCTTTGGTCTGTCGCTCTTCCTGTTGTCCATTAGAGTCCGGATGTTCCAGGCTCCAACACATGAAGTGCGTTTATTCTTTGTGGTAGATCTTTTTGAATGATTTCGACCGCGTTGTCAGATGTCCGGTCTGCTGCGGTATGCTGACAGGATGGGATGAGGCAAGCTTTCTTTAGGCCACTTTTCTAGGCCCCTCTCCATGAGGGGGGAGCAGTGCTATCCCTGAATAGGGCTGCTCCATCGCCAAGGTGGCTGGCGAAACCTACTCTTGCCCCGGTGAGTAGAGTGACGACCATCCTGCCCTGATCGCCCGAGTGCAGGTCCGTGACTAGCAGCTCCCAGTGCCATCTCCCACCTGCCACCGTCGCCACTCGCCTGTCGCCCCAGGACTTGGGAAAGCAGAAAGGAGAGGTGGAGTCAATGAATCCTGGGCAAAGAATTATATGGAGGCCGTGGGTTGCCCAAACACCACAACCCCTCTCAGTCCGAGCCGCTATTGTCAAGAGGAATGCAGGGCATAACATCTTGACCACGACTGGACTGCAGGAGCTGCCGGAGTGATGATGGAGTCCACCACCAAGCCGTCTTGGGGGCTCCACTCCAGATTTTTCGTTAGGGGTTTACTCCCGTAGCCTTTGCCTTTCCCAAGGCAGCCTGCAAGGCAGCAGGACCCATTGACCCATGGTTGGGAGACTCATGGAGGGTGGGGTCGCCTATCTATCATTGTGTCACACCATCGCCATGGTAATCATGCGGAACAGCTCTGAACAGACATACAGATCAGACCTAAACAAACATACAGACTTCGACAACAGACATAGAGATCAGACCTAAACAGACATACAGATCTGACCTAAACAGACTACAGATCTGACCTAAACAGACATACAGACAGACTTCGACAACAGACATACGATCATCCTAAACAGACATACAGATCAGACGCGCACACGCACACGCACACACACACACTGACAATGGTAAGGGACCCGCATTGAAAGGAAGTAGACAGGGCTAGGGGAAAGAGAGAAAGACAGCTGGGGCAGACGCAGTTTATGACATCATGTCATCATGCGAGATAAGAGTGTGATGCAGTTTATAACACCTATGTTATCACACAGACAGACACACAAAGACAACAAATAGACGAACATACACACACACATATGCACGCACGCACCACACGCACGCTCCTAGACAGGTATACAGACAGATAGACAGACACACACATATATATATAGATAGATATACAGAGAGAGAGAGACAAACGCACGCACTCGCACGTGCTACCCATGCACAAACACAACGCGTGCACACATTTACTCGCTCATGTACTCACACACACACATATATATATATATGTGTGTGTGTGCTGAACAATTAAGTAGTGGGGGGAAAACAAGTGCAGGCTAACAATTCTTCAGTCATTATAGTAATGACTTGGCAAAGATTTGAACTTTTAGAGAAAAAAAAAATTGAAAATGGGGGAAATATATTATAAATATGAGAAACCCTTCACTAGCTACTTGAGGGAACACATCGTAATCCCTCCCGAAGGCACATCTGTTTGTATTGCCTGCTCCTAGGCCTTTCGTCCGCTGGATCGGACTCATCAGGGAGACACGGCTGATTGTGTGTGCGCTCTTGGTGTCAAATAGAGACACACCACAGTCCATAATTCTGTGGTGTTCTCACCACCAAGGGTTCAAAAAAGAATCCAACAGCACCCCCGAAGCAGCCAGTGAAGGGTAGTAAATGGAACAAAACAAAAGTGTGGTAAGGAAAAAAGTTGCTGAAAAACTAAAAGCATTATGCAAACAGTATAAGATGTAGGGGACAATCTTTGAGCCTATGCTTGAGGATCCATTCAAGGATGCAAGGGAGATCAAAAGATGTGGAACAGTCTGAGTGGTCAGCTCTGCTGTTCAATAACCCGAGCATTGTAAGTGGCTAAGAATTGTAAAGAACAACCTTTACTTGGATCTCCTAAGAGATGCAATCTCCCACTGATTGACTGAACAATATAATGCTGAACAATTAAGTAGTGGGGGAAAACAAGTGCAGGCTAACAATTCTTCAGTCATTATAGTAATGACTTGGCAAAGATTTGAACTTTTAGAGAAAAAAAATTGAAGATGAAGAAAATGGGGGGAATATATTATAAATATGAATATATTATATATATATATATATATATATATTATATATATATATATATATATAATAACACAAACACGCGCGCGACACACGCACACGCACGCACACACAACACAGACACAGACACAAACATACAAACGCGCGTTCGTGCGTTCAGACACATAGAGACATACATACAGACAGACATTTAACAGACAGACACATTTGTATACGCACGCAAAGTACGAGCGTACACACACACATGGCGCGCGCCCTCTGAGTGAATGATTTGAGAGAGAGAGAGAGAGAGAGAGAGAGAGAGAGAGAGAGAGAGAGAGAGAGTCTCTGTGTGTCCGTGAACGGAGTGAGTGTGTGCGTTCGTGCGTGCGCTCATGCGTGTGTGCGTGCATGCGTACGTGTGTGCGTGCGTGTGTGCGTATGCGTGCGCACGTGCGCGAGCGCGAGCGCGCGTGTCTCTGCATGTTGACTTATGCAATATGGTCGGCGCACATACAGGGAGAGGACAGGCCTCAAAGCCAGTGAAAGCCTACCTGCTGTTATTGGCAGGCAGGGCGGGGCGGAGCGATGACGTCATTCTCACACTTATCCCAGGTCAGCCCAGCTCTCTCTCTCTCTCTCTCTCTCTCTCTCTCTCTGCCACTCTGTGTGCCCAGCGAAGACACCCCCAGGGAACAACGACAGCCTAGGGCCTTCAGTCTGCAACACAAACACAGACATGACGTATGCAATATGCAGTAAACAAGTGGGTAACTTTTGCTCCCATAAGAAAACCTAACACAGAGTAACTTTTATTCAAGACTGGCACAGCCTTTTAAACTTGAATAAAGTCAAATACATAGACGAACAATCTAATAGTGGGGGAAAAAAACAAGCGCAGGCCAACAACTCAACTGAGATCACTGACCAGGTGTGTCCGTCCGTTTCCTGTCTTGGCTGACCCACAGTGTGAGGTTCTCCACAGTCGGCACGATCACTGACCAGGTGTGTCCGCCCATCTCCTGTCTTGAGTGACCCACAGTGCAAGGTTCTCCACAGTCGGCACGATCACTGACCAGGTGTGTCCGTTGTGTCTCCTGTCTTGGCTGACCCACATGTGAAGGTTCTCCACAGTCGGCACGATCACTGACCAGGTGTGTCCGTCCGTCTCCTCTCTTGGGTGACCCTCTGTGTGAGGTTCTCCACAGTCGGCACGATCACTGACCAGCAGACTGGGCACATCAACAAGGACTCACTTTGGGATACACAGTTGCACTGGCCACATTTTTCTTATGTGACCAAACAGAGAGAGAGAGAGAGAGAGAGAGAGAGAGGAGAGAGACAGTGAGAGAGAGAAACAGAGAGACAAAAACAGAGACAGAGAGAGGGAGGGGGAGATACATAGAGGGACAGAGAGACACAGACAGACAGACAGACAGACAGAGGGACAGATAAAGAGGCTGAAATAATGGTGTTTGAAGGTTCAGGCGCGTTGATGTTGTTTGGCTGACTCAGGGAGCGAGTTCCATTGACAGGAACCTGAATATGTTAAACTGGATTTCAATAAGTCATTCTAGGAACAGGGACATGAAGTTTGGGTAGAGGCCTTGAGGAATCAATTGAGAATCTGTGAACTAATGTTGAGGGTGCCTTCCCAAACGTAATTCTGTGCATTATGAACCCTTTGTTGTATTCTAATCTCAGACTTAAGTGGAGAACTTGAACCTTTTTATAGTCTGAGTCTAGGAGACTACTGCTTTTTAGGAGGACTAATTTCGAGTGCTCAGCGTGTGTAAGCTTAGCAATGGTTTGAGGGTATTAGGCTAGCAGAGTCCCATAGAGTAGACCCATAGTCTATGCATGGTTGAATATGAGACTGAAAAAAGAGCTTGGGTGAATGCAGGTCGAGGAAACGTTTGATTTTTGAGAGTTGATAGACTTTCTGAGAGACCTGTTTGCACATTGAGGCTATGTGAGCTTGCCAACTAATATTGTTATCAATTGTGTTTTCCTAGCACTTTATGTAACCTGTTCAACAGATTCATCTTTAAGATGCACAGGCGGAAACGTAATAGTGAGATTTTGTCTTTTTTGTCTGGTTGTGATAAGCATGGATTTAGTTTTTTTGGGTGAAGCGACATGTGATTTAGTTCAGTCCATGTCACGAGATCATCCGCACTTTCTTGTAAAGTTTGTGCAAGAACAGTAACATCAGAATGATTTGTGTGGATTGTTGTACCATCAGCAAAGAATTCACAGGCAGATGCGATTTGGAGAGGTAGATCATTGATGTAAATTGTGAACAGTAAGGGACCCAGGATAGAGCCATGTGGGACGCCATAGGAAGTGTTTGAAATGAAGAGAAAGTCGTATAAATTTTCACACATTGTTGCCTATTTGTGAGATATAAGTGAAAAAGCGTAAGAGTTCTTGTGGATAAGCCATACAATTTTAATTTTCGAAGAAGAAGGTTATGGTCTATCACATCAAATACTTTTTTTGAAATCAATAAATAGGACACCACAATAAATCAATATCTAGGACACCACAATATATGTTGTTGTTAATGCTATTTAGCCAGTCATCAACCAGGCTGATTAGGATTGTATGCATGAATGGTTGTGTCGGAACCCGGACTGTCTTGGATGAAGCAAGTGGTATGTATCAAGGTGGCGTAATGTGTGTTTGTTTATGTGTTTTTCCAAAGGTTTGGAAAGAGTGGAAATTATTGAGATTGGTCTGTAGTTTGCAGGGTCTGAGCTGTCACCTGCTTTGTAGATAGGAATGACTTGCTTTTTTGAAACTATCGGGAAAATGAATTTTGTCGATGCATAAATTGAAGACGTATGTTAACGTATCTGTAATTGTTGGAGCTGATAGTTTGAGGATTTTGCCGTCTAGGCCATCCACCCCGCAGGTACCTGACTGTTTTAGGTGCGTTAGGTAGTGATAAACTTCAAAGATTGTTATTGGTGGAATATAAAATTCAGACGTGATGTTTTTATTGTGGCAATATTGTTTCAGTTTTTGAAATTGTGTGAATTGCTTTTACTAGTTATGAGAAAGACAAACGCGCGCGCGCGCACACACACACACACACCACACACACACACAGACACACACACACATCTATTATATAAAGCTCAGTTTGTTTGTCTGTCTGTTCGCTTATACACGCCACAAAATTTGGTTATCAAGTATCCTTGGTGTCCTACAAACAGCAACTTTGGGTCGCGATCACGTGACGCATTGCGTCGTGACGCAAAATTGGACATCGAACACTACACGACAGACAAACTCGCCGGACGAACAGGGTCGAAGCGCGTAAGCGCTAGATATATATATATATATATATATATATAATATATATAAATGGCAAATTCTGTCTCTCTGTGTGTGTCTGTGTACGCTATAGACTCAAAAACGGCTCAACCGATTGTAATGAAATTTGCAGGTACGTCCGTTGTGACCCGAGGATGGTTTTGGGCTAATCTCTAAAAAAAAAATAAAACCGTTAAAAACCGTTAAAAAGCTGTTATAACGGTTTCAAAGTCATCTTTTTTCCTCTGCTTTTCTTCAACTAGCCGTTGTGACATTGCACAGGTACAGGACTACTTCTCTAAAATTAGAACCGTTATTTGGCAGTTAAAAAACCTTATTTATAACAGTTAAAAACCGTTAAAAACATCAAACCCTATAAAAAAAACTGTTTAAAACCCGATCTTCTTGAAATTTAGCAGGTACGTCTGTTGTGACCCGAGGATGGTTTTGGGCTAATCTCTAAAAAAAATAAAACCGTAGTCTGATTTACCTCTGTTCAGGAGCAGTTATGTCCTTGATGTCTTAATGGAGTGTCCTGCGCGTGCCTGTACCCATCGTCAACACAGCGCAGGCCTCCAAGGGTGGTACAGGACTGCTCTAAAGGCAGTGGGGACAGTGCTTCTCTGGTCCTCCCCAGCACCTTCGGGTGTTTCTTTTTCTTCTTTGCCTTAACTAGGCTGACCCTGGAGAAAGGTCCAGTGACGGTGAGGAAAGACCCACTGACCACAGGAAAGTCCTGTTGACAGTGGGAAAGACTACAACTTTGGATTCTCTCTTGAGGCACATAAACCGTATGGCGAAACTTGGCTGTGTCTGAGTGGCACTGTCTTCATCTGTCCGTGGGCAGGGTGGTTGGGTCTGTGGGGTGTGCTCGGCAGCTGGAGGGTGGTGTTTTTCGCCGGTGGGCTCTGCAGTCATGAAATACGGGCTGGTACACCCATGGATGCTACTTTAAGGCTGTTATGAGCTGCATCCTGTAGTCTGATTTACCTCTGTTCAGAGCAGTTATGTCCCTTGATGTCTTAATGGAGTGTCCTGCGCGTCCTGTACCCATCGTCAACACAGCGCAGGCCTCCAAGGTGGTACAGGACTGCTCTAAAGGCAGGTGGGGACAGTGCTCTCTGGTCCTCCCCAGCACCTTCGGGTGTTTCTTTTTCTTCTTTGCCTTAACTAGCTGACCCTGGAGAAAGGTCCAGTGACGTGAGAAAGACCCACTGACCACAGGGAAAGTCCTGTTGACAGTGGAAAGACTACAACTTTGGATTCTCTCTTGAGGGCACATAAGACCGTATGGCGAAAGCTTGGCTGTGTCTGAGTGGCACTGTCTTCATCTGTCCGTGGCAGGGTGGTTGGGTCTGTGGGGTGTGCTCGCAGCTGGAGGGTGGTGTTTTTCGCCGGTGGGCTCTGCAGTCATGAAATACGGCTGGTACAACCCATGGGATGCTACTTTAAGGCTGTTATGAGCTGCATCCTGTAGTCTGATTTACCTCTGTTCAGGAGCAGTTATGTCCCTTGATGTCTTAATGAGTGTCCTGCGCGTGCCTGTACCCATCGTCAACACAGCGCAGGCCTCCAAGGGTGTACAGGACTGCTCTAAAGGCAGGTGGGGACAGTGCTTCTCTGGTCCTCCCCAGCACCTTCGGGTGTTTCTTTTTCTTCTTTGCCTTAACAAGGCTGACCCTGGAGAAAGGTCCAGTGACGGTGAGGAAAGACCCACTGACCACAGGAAATCCTGTTGACAGTGGGAAAGACTACAACTTTGGATTCTCTCTTGAGGGCACATAAGACCGTATGGCGAAAGCTTGGCTGTGTCTGGAGTGGCACTGTCTTCATCTGTCCGTGGCAGGGTGGTTGGGTCTGTGGTGTGCTCGGCAGCTGGAGGGTGGTGTTTTTCGCCGGTGGCTCTGCAGTCATGAAATACGGGCTGGTACACCCATGGGGATGCTACTTTAAGGCTGTTATGAGCTCATCCTGTATCTGACTTACCTCTGTTCAGAGCAGTTATGTCCCTTGATGTCTTAATGAGTGTCCTGCGCGTGCCTGTACCCATCGTCAACACAGCGCAGCCTCCAAGGGTGGTACAGGACTGCTCTAAAGGCAGGTGAAGACAGTCTTCTCTGGGTCCTCCCCAGCACCTTCGGGTGTTTCTTTTCTTTTCCGTTAAAAAACTGTTATAACGGTTTCAAAGACATCTTTTTCCTCTGCTTTTCATCAAATGGCCGTTGTGACATTGCACAGGTAGGGGGCTACTTCTCGAATATTAGAACCGTTATTTGGCAGTTAAGAAACGTTATTTATAACAGTTAAAGACAGTTAAAAACACCAAACCCTATGAAAACTGTTAAAAACCCGATCATCTGAGGTTGGCGGCCACGAGAGTCCTCAGATCGCCACCAAACTTGACATAAGCCTACAGGAACATCCAGCGGTAACATAGGGTCATTAATAGTTATTATAGTCATTATGACCATTAAATTTGACCGTTAAAAACCGTTATTTTCAAAATTTAGGCTGTTCTTGATGAAATTCGGTATACATGTGCAGTTTTAAATGCCGAAAAATGATATACAACTTTTACGAACTGAAATTTAAAATTGACCGTTAAAAAACGTTATTTTATACATTTAGAGTATTCTTGAAGAAATTCGATATACATGTGCAGTTTTGAACGCTAAACAATGGTATACAATTTTCAAGATCCGAAACTTAACATTGACCGTTAAAAACCGTTATTTTCTGAATTTCGAAATTTTCACCCTTCTTGATAACATTCCGTATGCCCCGTCAGTCTTAAGCGTGAACAATGTTATGCAAAATTTTTCGAACCAAGACTTAACATTGACCCTTAAAAAAAACCCTTATTTTTAAATTTACACCCCTATTGATAAAATTCGGGGATGCGTATGTCCCCGTAACGGTAAGTAATTTTGCAACATGGATGGGCAGGGTAGGGGGATGAAAAAAGGGGGGAATGAGAGGGGCCCGAAAAAAGATTTTACAGTGCAAAACCTTTTTTCACTATTTTTACATTAGACCCCAGACC
>JAMYXO010000780.1:0-37978 GCA_033310375.1 Conus canariensis
AAAGAAATAAAATTAAAAAACCCCTCAATTTTTTAACTTTTTTCTTCAAAATTTTCTTCCGCGATCTACAGCTTCTGCCACAAAATTTTTGTCAGCACTTTAACAATTTTTTCCCATCATTTTTTTGCAAATTTTGTTAAGGTTTCGACTGTTGACTGTGTTATATAAAAAAAAAGTCTTGATTTTGTTCTAATGTTTCCATAAGGGGGACATGTGAAAAAAAAATGTAACCCCCATTTTTCCTAATTGCAACATCATTACATAAGGGAAAAGGGGAATCACCCAACGGGCAGCATCATTTAAAAACCCAACTTTTTTTAGCATTTAACACCAGTGTATTATTTCTAAATCTGCAAATACTTCTTTGCCACGGTTAGATACTAAATTTTATACTTTTCGCCCCAAGTTACTTTTGAAGGTCAGGAACCGGGTATTTTTAAATCATGTTCTTCTAGTTGGCAATACCAGTTTTTGTTTATACGAGAAATTAATCTATCTTTGAATCAGACATAAAAACAGTTTCGTTTCCGATTCCCTGGCTAAACCACACTTTTCCAAACCCATTCCTGTTAACACTTTCTTAACCCTTTAAAGGCCCATTTTAACTTTTTCCAAACTCACATTGTTACAGAAATCACTGAAGGCTTGCCTGCTCATCTAGCTACTGGTAACCCGTATTTACTTTACCCCAAGTATCAAGCACACTTTACAATAATTTGATGTACAAAGGTGCCTTTCCTGTTTCACCATAAGCTGTTTTATCGGATGAATGAATGGGAATACTAAAGGAAAACCGTTTGATTGCATAAGTGTGCATTTTTTTCTATTTTTAGATTTTTTTCCCAGTCCCCATATTTCAGCCCCAAAAATGTAAAAAATGGGTTCAATCTGGGTATCAAATAGCTTCCAAAATATTTGTGGATCAGTAGTAATTTAATTTCCTTGACTTTTTTAAAAATTTTCTACCACCCTTTTTTTTTCCCTTTTCCCTATTTTTTTTCACACCAACCTAAATTCAAACTTAATTCGGGTAGAAAAAAAAAAAAAACAACCCTAAGTATTTGTACGTTTTAAAGTTACGTTAGCCCAGAATTACCATCCCACAAAACTCCATTCTTAGCAAAAAATGCCCCTTTTAAACGAAACAAAAATAATGGTGATTTTATCACTGTAAACCCGTATTTTATTAGTTTCCCGTTTCAAAAAAATTAACTGGTTTTGCAATCCTATTCTGTACTAGACAACAGTTTTAAACATTATCAGCAAACTGCATCATGAAAATGTCCATAGAGCCTGGAATAATCTGAATATAAATGTTTCCCAAATTTCTTGAGTGTTCGAAAGCAAGCTCATTGAAAAAAAAGGGAAATAACTGACGGCTTAAAAGGCGGGCCTTTGTTTAAACCCACGTAGGCAATTAAAAAAAATTCATAGAAAAAGACATTTCTCACGCACAAAAGCCAAGACAAGTCTACATTCCACGTAATGCCAAATATAACTTTCCATTGACTCCTTTTTTTTTCTAAGAACATTCCATAACAAATTTCTTTTTACAGAATCAAAAGTTTATTCTGAAATCAACAAAAGCACATCCAATTGTGTATTTTTAAACATGCATTTTGTATAAAGCGAACAACATAAACATATGCACAGTTGTGCTGTACCCAGATCAAATCCCTGCCTGCCCCCCTCCACGATTTCTCTTCACAGTCTCCCCAACTTTTTTTAATCTCATATTCAAAATGTGTGTGTAAACTTTCCCCAAACAACACTTGTCAGTACTACACCTCGGTATTTATCAGGAGTGTTTACATCTCCCTTTTTGTGGATAGGAAGGGGTGACTGTTTTAGCCTATTCAATCGGAAATGACCCGCTCTGAAACAAGCTTTTTAATATTAATACCAAACATCAATTACGAAATGATAGAATTTTTTTAGCATTTCCCTACAAATTTTATCTAGCCCTGCACTCTCTTCCCACATTTCAAATGTTTTATTGCTGTCTATCAGATCTAGTCCTAGTAATCTGTTCGTTGTATAAAGGTTCGTCTGATTTCGTTTTTCTGTTTCTAATTCTCAGTGTGTTTGTATTCAGACGGTGTTACTTTACAAGAATGGTAAAACACATTAAAGAACTGATCATACATTGCTGAGATGTACTATCATTTGTTTATCATGTCTTTCTGATCGTTTGTCTTACGGCTGACCAGAAACTTCTTTGGGTCATTGGCTGACTCTTGTGCTCTTTGTAATCGAATCTCATCAAAATTCTTTCTTTTTCTTTTTTCCTCAGTTTTTAATATATGGGCACACTTTCTTTGACGTACTCCTCACGTTTACGGGTTCTATCTATATCACTCCGATTTTAGCTCTCCTGTATCTCTGAAAGCAACTTTTGACCAGAACGTTGTTTTTGGTCGACAGTCATACCAGTCATCACACTTTTTCCTTACTTATAAACCTTTCTCTCACCATGCACGCTGCGGCACCACATAAAGCATTCACAAAAAATCAAATACAATAATCAATATTGTATAAAATTTGAGTGATTCTTCCATAATTTCCTAAGAAAACATTTGGTTCAAATTTCAGTTTTTAAATAGTGTATTCAATTTCCCATCCATACAATCTTGTTCTTCAATACCCTGAGGTGCTGATTGCCTTTTTGGTTTCGTTAAAAAAAAAAAAAAAAAAATAACAAAAAAAAAAAAAAATAAAAAAAAAAAAAAAAAAAAAAAAAAAAAAACTTTGGAAAAAAAAAACTTAAAAAAAAAACTTATCCATTCTCAATTTCATATTCTATCAGGCAAGTTGCCATGAAAACATCTGTCCCCATTTTCATATGCAAATCCCTTCACTCGGGAAGAGACCAAAAAAAATAATCAATTACACCACAACGCCATTTGAGGGGAAATAAAAGTGAATTCCACTTCTTAGTCATCAACACAAAACCATTCAATATAAACAGATCAAACAAAATAAACACACATCAAACAATGATATTCCCAAAACAGTTAACCGATTGTTCTTTTGAACAGACGAACTTTTATTAAATTCCAAACATCCATCAACATCATCAATCATCAACAACATTGTCAATTGCTCCACTTCGTGTTAAGTGCCTGATAAATAAGCATGATTTCCTGCCTTGATTGTTTGTGTCCCGTTCTTGTCATTTAAGTCTCCACATATCACTGAGTGCAAACATCGTCATTCACATAATACTACTGACAGAGCTTCTTCAAGAACGAAAACTCCAACCTTTACATGCATATGGTTGTATGCTGGTCCCGTCCTTCTGGCACCACAGAGCAACCCACATAAAGAATATCCTTTTTCAATTTGAACAGTCTACTATCCATATTTTAGTATAATAACATTACTGCAGTCAGTCTTATAATTGTTTACAATGGGTTCAAATGTTTTCTTAACCATACAACACTCCTCCAGAGTTTCTCAAGCTAGTAATGTAATTTTTTTTTGGCAGGAGCAACAAATTTTGTAAACAATGAAAAATGACCTTATAAATCAAAGCTCGACCAACAAAGTTTTCTTAGAGAACTATAAAATATGCACTCTGCTCACCACCTCCGCCATCTCCAACCGTGCTTGAAGCCTGTTTCGCGTATTGCTCCTCCGCTTACCCATAGTGCCTAATTTAATAGTTCTCTAAAATAGTAAACACCTTTACAAACATACATAAGTGAAGGATTATCTGTTTTTAACACTAATTTAGAAATCTTTTGAGACTTAAGTTTTTGCTTAAACCTTCGTTTTTCTTGATCGTTTTCAATAACATCATTTTTCACGCATACATTCATCAAATGCGGTCTCTGTCTTTCATGTGGAATAAAACTATAGTCTTTACTGTTCTCTAAAGTCCTTTTAAAACGAGGTTATATGTATGACATAAAATCCACACACTATATCCCAGCATGTCCTTCCCCTTAAAGCCAGTTTTGATAAATTGTTTCTTTTTTTAACTATGTCTCCTTCTGCTGACAGTCCATCTATAATAAATAGTGTCTGAGTTCCTTCAAACTGAGTCTATAAAAGTGTTCTAAAGCACTCGCTAAGGTTTTATTGCTAGGATCAACTAAAGTATATCAACCCATCAGTCCATCTAAACCTTCTGACGTGATATTCTTTGTTCCAATTGAGTGTTGGACAGAAAACTACAATATGATCAAATTATAACGAAAAACTGGTTATGTAATAGGTCGAGGACTAAATATTGTTTTTCACAACCATCTGTCCCACAAATCAATTGAACAATGATGGGTTTTTATCATAAAGTTTAACATTGGCATTGACACCAATCGTTTGCCTCCAATAGTTTTTAAACAGAATTTAATTTACAACCATTTAGAGTGTTGTTATTCAAAACTATCCGTCAAAACTTGATCAGTACAATAAAACTAATAAGTCTAAATGTTCAGATTTAATCCAACCAGTTTTGGTCAGATTTTTCTATTAAGACTAACATTGAATTTTGTTTGCTTGTTGTTACGACCTTAAAATTTTCACCGTATCGTGACGAACCACAACAGTAACTTTTAAGAATTGTCACTCCGTAAGTTTTGCCAGCTAAAAAAGAATTCCTCCATAAGGTTGTCACTGACACCCACAGCTTCCATATTCCTCCCCACATCTTTTAAGACAGAAATTTTCAAATATCATTGTGGAACGTGTCTCCTAATAACGTGGCGTGTAAAGAACTGTACTTTTGTAGTAGCTTCCCTTCAAAACTGATTCTCTTTCTGTGGAGGATGTAACTGTTTTTTGCTCCCAAACTTGCTTTATTTCGATCTTCTTTTCGACTTTGTCCTCTGGCATAAGACTCTACATGTAAAGGGCCAGAAGTTCAATTCTTTTCATAAACATTTTTTGACGGACAAAAGAATGTAAATGGGCTTACGATTCAAATTTTAATGACCCTAATCAAAATATGGTTTCTAAGTGCCAATTGTAGTCATTAGTTTCGAACTAAATTATATTCATACTGAACCTTAATATTATGCTTCTATATTGCGTAGGTTTTTCTAGTTTAAGGAAACCTTTTGTTGTACGCACACTAGTCAAACCTCTTTGCGCTTATAATAACCATCTTTAGTGTACTCAAAACCATACAAATGTGCCTATTCTTCACCGTTTTGTTCAAAGTCCTCAACGTCCGCAAGGTCTTTTTAATTCCTCAAGTTACGCACCTCACAGGGCCTCAAATGTAACTCCCATTTATTCTGGTCCACGTGACAATTTTTTAAAACAACGTATTATTTTTTATTCTAAAACAATGTGCAGTGCTGTCACATTTGACGACTTTTCCTGTTTAGGTCTATTGATTTTTAATATTAAATGATCTGACGCCTCCCACAAGCTAAATCTTTTAAAACTGGTAAATTAGGGAATTTATAAATTCATAATCGCAATATGCAGCTTACCCTGAATGGAAGAGCTCTTAAAACAGTTAGGGCCTTCCATCATAAAAGTTTTCATCAGTGCTCATCTCGTCCAAATGAACATAGAGTAATGAATGAAAGCAAGATCGAGCGTGGTTTTCCTCCCTCAAAATAGTTTCGTCAGGTGGCAACTCCTAAATTTATGATAGGCATGATTGATTTTAAAGCCTACATTTTAGCTAGTCTCCTACATCAAAAAAGTAATGGACTACTTCTTTTCAGTGTTTGAATGTTTGAACATTGTTTTTAGATTTGCATTGTTAAGTTTGAGAGTAATTTCGCAGTTTGACTCATTGTCTTCATTTAGCTGTAGCAAAACCCGTAAAAACCATCAGGTTATGGTTAACAGGCTAATTCGTCTCCTTCTTCATTCAATTATGAAATCTCATTATTCCTCTTTGATTTGACTTATATTAAACCATAAGACTTTTTAAAAAAATTATTTCATGGAGTGCAACCCATTGGGTTCTGAATTTCATTATCAATAGCATATTCTAAAAACGAAGGACTGTCTTGAGTTGTTATTCGGTTTACAAACATTTTAAAACAATTTAAAAATGAGTGCATTCAAATATACTAATGCAAAATATTCCTGTTGGACCGCACTAACCAATCTTAAAAATATAACCAACTGAAAACACTCGGACATTTCTGTGACTCACATGACTGTACGCCTTTCAGTAAAATGTTAGTACTGCCATTTGATCGTTATCTTAACCCTCCTATCAAAAACGACTACATCGAGAAAGTTGTTGTCATTCATGCCTATTTCAGTTTTATCAGAAACCAGTAAACTTTTGCTGAGTTTTGTGCATCAACTTGGGTGTGGAGTGTTCGTATGCTTGATCATTTAAATCATCCTTATGCCATTGGTGAGGTCAGTGTATAGATTTCATTTTTATTACACCTTCAGACGATTTTGTCCTGAACTGCCAACACCATTACAAAAATTGACAAACCGTTATTAATCCATTCCGATCAACAGAATAGATTACGCAGAGGCTTTTGAAAGGATCTTTTACACGAATTTTGATATTGACCCTAAAGACAGACTTTAGACAAAAGTTGTGATTCTGAATCATGTGAGGGCACACTTATTTTTGGGGCGTGCACAGAAAGTATAACTAATTGGAATCCCTTACAAAACTTTCTCTTCAGGCACAACTGTTCACGACTCGGGTCATAGGCAAGAGCATAAAACAGCAAAAAACAACATTTATTTGGATACTTCTAAGGGCCTTTAAAAAAAGCGGGAAAGAACGGGTAAACGACTCTATTTTTTTTTTTTTTTTTTTTTTTTTTTTTTTTTTTTTTTTTTTTTTTTTTTTTTTTTTTTTTTTTTTTTTTTTTTTTTTTTTTTTTTTTTTTTTTTTTTTTTTTTTTTTTTTTTTTTTTTTTTTTTTTTTTTTTTTTTTTTTTTTTTTTTTTTTTTTTTTTTTTTTTTTTTTTTTTTTTTTTTTTTTTTTTTTTTTTTTTTTTTTTTTTTTTTTTTTTTTTTTTTTTTTTTTTTTTTTTTTTTTTTTTTTTTTTTTTTTTTTTTTTTTTTTTTTTTTTTTTTTTTTTTTTTTTTTTTTTTTTTTTTTTTTTTTTTTTTTTTTTTTTTTTTTTTTTTTTTTTTTTTTTTTTTTTTTTTTTTTTTTTTTTTTTTTTTTTTTTTTTTTTTTTTTTTTTTTTTTTTTTTTTTTTTTTTTTTTTTTTTTTTTTTTTTTTTTTTTTTTTTTTTTTTTTTTTTTTTTTTTTTTTTTTTTTTTTTTTTATGAAACTGTAAGTTTTGCTTATGGGGAAAACCTTTTCAACCCTTTGGGTATTGAGTTGTTAAAAGCGCATGCGCCATACATTCAAGGAGCAATAAAAAAACAGATTGTCCTAGGGAAAAAACTTTTAATTAATACAAACCCTGTCATTAAATCTACAGACATTGATAAAATGATTTGACCTTATACTTCTGTTAATTCACGCCGCAAATGGAATTGTAATGGATGTGTCAAAGGCGTCAATTCACACATGTCGTCTCCAAACAAAAACATCAAATCTTCTTCTGCCATGTTTTTAAAATAATTAACTTTTTTATTTTGTTTTATAAAAAAAATGTCACAATCATATGTTCGATTCTTGGACCCGCATAGAAGACAGAAATAGCCCATGGCGTGAAGTGAAAGTAAACAGAATAATATTGTCCAAATAATCCATCTACTATATGATTCAGATCAAATTCTTACTGTTAAATTTCCAGACCAAGAGCAGATGAAGTGATTGTGCCGGATCTGCACGACTTACTTTCAAAATAGAACACGAAATCAGCAACAGACGTATACATGACAGTTTGAACAGAATCTGGGACGGGCAATCGTTAAGAAAATATTCTATAAAAACTAGAGGTCAAGAAATATTTTCTTTAACACAATCAACATATTACTAATCTATTTCTGATCTATGTCTATCCGATAATGAAAGGGCCTAGTCTTGCGGTTATCAATGAAACAAAAATAACGATCACTAAAACACAGAATAGACGCCGAAGATCTAAAGCCGGACAACGAATTATGAAACTGTAAGTTTATGCTTATGAGGAAATCTCTATTTCTATACCCTTAGGATATTGAGTTGTTAAAAGCGCATGCGCCATACATTCAAGGAGCAATAAAAAGACAGATTGTCCTAGTGAACAAACTTTTAATTAATACAAACCGTGTCATTAAATCTACAGACACCTGATCCAAGTACAGCAATTTCGCCATCTCGTTAGAGTTAGACATTGTTAGCAACCCAAACAAATCAATTCTGTGATTGAGCAAACAATATATCAAAATAGCAATATATTACGAAAGAGTGATTCATCATACAAAATATCTCTAAAAGCAGGGCATACACAATATGTACTTTAGTATTAGCGCCGCAGCAATAACCCTTAAAAGTATTTTATGCTGTGTGAAGAATGAAGAACATTCAAATACAAAGTGAAAAAATTATTAATCCTAAAATAACGAAAGTACAATGTTCAATTGAGGAAGTCCTAACCAAGTCAACGTAGTTGGCTTAAAACCAATCATCATTATGATGGAAATAAGAGAAATTGTTGGATGCGGAGTGTAGAAATCCAACATTATACCTTGTGGTCTAAAGATCTAACCTTCACATTGTTGAGAACTTGATGAATATTTAACACCGAAATACGGTTTACTATGGATTGACCTAAGGTCAACATAGGATAAACATGTTGCATTGGAGTGTGGAGAACATGTTAAAGAGTCGTAAATAAACATTCACAATGGATAAATAAAAAGAGAGTGATAAACCACTTAATGTACATTTGTTTTTATAATATATGATGCTCAGACTGAATTTTTCAATATAACATGATAAAAAGATATCAATACTAAATATTTTTTATTTTAAAAAAGCATGTCTGTACGACTTTATCCAAAAGTGCCCAAAGGAAGAGATAGCTGCTGCTGTAGACATAAAAAACTTTCATATAAACAAACGATAAACAACAAATGCAAACCCCGAACTAGGAGCAGAACCTTTTCAAAATACAGCAAAACCAAACGAATAGGTATCTGCTGTCTTTAAGGCTGATACATAAGATAATGCTTAGTCATCGATCACTAGATGCCTACCAGCAGTGAACAAGTGTAGGTCTTTATAGCAACAGCTTAGGTGTCTCCGGGCAGCTTAACCTCTAGGAGGTTTGTCTTTAACTCTTGTCCTGTGAAACAATGGCTGTAAGTGCTGTCAGCAAAAAAATAAAAGCTAAAACTCCAAAAAGCACACAGCTAAGGTACAAAACTAATAACGCTAAACATAGTTCCTTCAAACAAGACAAAAAATAAAAGCACTTTGGCTGACTCAAACATCACGGATGAAGAATTTAGTCGCCCTACAAGCTGAAATTTGTGAGGACTACAAAAGACAAAAGTTTGAATCTCAAATGAAAGGCAATGGCAACTTTTTCTCAACAACCAGAAACACTCGACCAGATAAAAAAGGAAGGGTTTTAAAAAAAGTAAACGAGACATTAAACTCGTTATAAACAGCTCACATTAACAACCCACAGGGGCGTTTATACTTTAGTTTATTGGAGTCCAAGCACAAAAAAGACCGTTGACTATTTATTCTGATTAACTTTTGATTTTTTGTTGATTTAAATAAATATTTTGTGAGTTATGAAAAGAAAAGCTCAACATGGATAAGATATATGAAGTTTACATATGAATTGTTTGAAGCAATGCTCGAGGAAAAGCGTTTGTCAAAAGCTTTAAAATGAGGTCGTTTAATTTAGAAGTTATTGATCCAACAAAGTACAGGCAAGCGTTTTGTACAACCACGCCCCCCTATTGCTCCAAGTTCCAAGTAAAACTAACAAGTAAACCCTCCCGTTAAATTAAGGTTAGTTGTTTAATCGACAATATAACAATAAACGAAGAAAATCTAGAAGTCCCTGGGTCTCAACTAAACACAGACTATTCATTTCTCTCAAAATGACTTACACCCTGTTTGGGGCAGATCAACCTTCTTTACACAAGTTTAATGAAGCCTCTTAAGCAGCTAAAATGAGAGGCTCTGGTTGTGTCATAGGGATGAAGTCCAATACATCAGATTAAGACAAGCTAATATGAGCCAATGTAGGCAATGATTACATTCCACAGCCTCCAACATTAGTTAGCAAAGAAAGTAACAGTTATTAAACGATAAAACATTCAGACGACAAATGTTTAATGTGGTCTTTCGTGCAATCTGCATCACTTTGCCAACAATGCAGAGAGAGTAACTAACAATTTACAGTTGTGGGCCAATGATCTTAACTTTAACGGCCTTGAATTTCCAATGCTGTAAGACAAAATTGATCAGTTTGAAAAACAAAATCCACCAATAACAGTTAATGACAACACATGGTCTGAAGAAACCAACCTTTCTGCCATTAAGGTGACAAAGAACCGTCCCAACAATATGCGAACCAACCAAACACCATGTAGACTTACTCCTAATGGCAAATCATTAATGGGTTGCACTACACTCAAATACTCACAATGAGTAGATTACTAGTGCATAGCATACAAAACAACAAAGCAAACAAGAATTTTGTAGAAAATGTTTAACAAGTAAGTCCCGTCCAGTTTCAAGCTGCGAGCGTGAACATTTAAAACATTAGTCTTAGTCCAGTGGTACTGCAATACAGAACAATTAGTGCCAAGAAAGGCAGTAAGGTTTAGTTTTAAGAATTACAAAAAACTCCAGATGGTCTCCATTACGTTGTTTACGCAGACTTTGAAATCGCTTTATTGTTCCTTATGATTGGCCAGCATCCAAAACATGTTACCAAAAACAGTTTATAATGAAAAACCACCAGATTTTTGTTTCATTAGCCTTCAATTTGGTCAGTCATATGGTGAATCATTCAAAGCCAGAATTATACAGAGGACTCACATGCAGCAAAACATTTCTTAAAACGCATGCAGAAAGTTCGTAATGTCTGTTCTAATAATTTAGTCCTATCCGATCTTAAGATGAACCCCTCTGATAGATCAAGAATCGCTATGACTCATGTCCAGCTCACTGTTGGATTTGTGGTTTAGTGAGCTAACACCTAAAAGTTAAACAGTAAGAGACCATATCACAATAGCTTAATAGTTAGAGGACAGCTGCGATAAGCAATTGCAATCTTCACTAAATTTTGTTCCTAGACTTTGGAGACTTCCTAAATATCTATCATAACATTCTGAGGTACGACTCTCACCTTATAATGCAAGCAGTAACTAAGACGACTATCAGTGTGTCCATGCATTGCACAGTCCTCAGAAAAGTACATGGTTTTTCAGCTTTAAAATTTACATGTCTTTCTACGACTCTAATGCAACACATGATGGGTTCATTAGATTCCACGTGCTAATGTCCATAAAGTCCTGCCCAATAACAGAAGAATAATTGACCCAACTCTTGTTAGAAAGGGCGTTTACCCTTATGAGTACATGAACAGTTGGTGGAAATGGTTTGACTAAGATACACTTCCGCCTAAAGTCGCGTTCTTTTCTATACCTCATAGGAAAGGACCAAACAGTGTGATTCTGATTACAAGCATGCTCAATATGCGTGGCTCGAAGTTTAGTGTAAAACGATGGTAGACTATCATGATTCTTATTTAAATGGGCGGATAACCTTTATGTGTTTGGCGGACTACATTTAAAATTATATAAGACCTTGCATGAAACATTACGTGCCTGGATCCTTCCCGCGCATTACATTACAGCGCCCGGGTATGAGCTGGTGGACGCTTTCTTAAAATTTACTGGAGTACAAATTGTTTTATTTGTCCTGGACCTGCCAATGCTTCAGATGAGTGAAAACGTGATTGCGAGTCGAATAGTATTGGCTTCGCACCATTACTTTAAAGCAAACAACAAATACTTGTGGACGACATATGTAACCAAGTAAGAAGTCTAACTATCTTATGATTTAGATGCAAACAATCTGTAATGGATGGGCAATGGCGCAATCTCACCTTCCTTACGCAACTTTAAAATGTACAAGATATGCTAATACTATTCAAAAAGCATAAAGTGTTGGGCAAGTTTGACGCCAGATCAACAGTTTGGATACATTCCTAGAAGTTTTGATTTAGAATATCCGCATGAACTCCATGGATTACCATAATGACTATCCATTAGCGCAGTAAACCCTGAAAGTGCAATGACATAACCGCCTAAACTTGTGCCTAAACTTACGTGACAAAAAAAATAATAGTTCTGACAAAAACAGACTTCTACAAATTTATTTAAGACATGGTTTGAAGTTGACAGCTATGTTTCATCGGAATAATTGCTTTTGATCAAGAAATTCCATGATACCATACATAATGAAGAACACTGATCTCAGAACTAAATCCAACAGATGGCTTCAGAGTAAAAGAACGTTTTCAAGTTGATGAACAACAGCTATGTTTAGGAAAGACGATGGAGAAATCCGCACAAGCGTAAAAGATGTTATTGGACACCAGAGAAAACGTATGTGCAATAAACTGGACCTTCAAAACCTTAATAATCATGGACTTCAGATATTTCATGATCAGCCTTTTGGCAAAATGATGAAAAAAAAAGAAAGTCAATTGATAAGTGCCCGGTTTTTATTGTGGTTTACTGTGTTTAGAGCTGTCGAAGCTTATGATGTTTATAATATCATTACGACTACTTTAAGCCTTTGAATCCTGAGTCAAAGTAACATTACACAGATACATGATCCTTTGTAATCGACAACCCTACTGAATATATCTATAAAGACAAGGAATTAGAAGAAGCTAAAGGAAAGCTGGATGGTACGACACACCTGATTTCCCCCTAAATATTCGCCTTTTCATTCATGAAATTAACAAGAAGTGTTATTAGTAAGATGAAGGATTAATTACTGGTGATGTTTTTGAACAAGGAGTTTGTTGGTTATGAGGTCGAGAAAATGTACAGTCTTAGACAAGCCAAAAAAAAAGTTGTTAAAAAAGTGCAAAGGGAAAATCACGCAGGTGTTGTGCAGTCAAGCATATCCATGACAACTATAAAAAAGCATTGTTTGACTAATAAGACCATTTCATCATGACAACGTAAAACTACGATCTAATCACATGATAGCAACACACTGTTTTTAACAAAGAAGTCATTAAATAGAACAAACACAAAACGTGTGTTTGTTAATCCAGAGTTTTTCATATGCAATACGGCCATGGATAATATAAAAGAATCATATGTGGCTTATATTTTATCAGTCAAATCGCACGTTCAATAATATCATCATCTATATTTAATGCAAAATTAATATTATTTAATTAATTCTAGAATTGCGTTTAATTTTTTTTGTCATTTCGCAGATATTCATTGATTCCCATACCCATAAATCAAAATAAAAGCTTTGGTGTTTTAAAGGATTGTACTGGCGATGTGTTCTAAGCAGAGAGATATATGTCAATCTTCTCAAATACTTCTTTAATGATATACTGACAAATACTCAAATAAATCTTGCCATAATTTTATAGACTTTTCCTTTGTCATTTCTGCCATTTCCTTGAGCATCCATTTAAAAAACCCAAATGTATTTGTCGTAATTAAAACATTGTTCGTTAATCTTAACTAGATCATCACCCAATTCCAACCATATTATTTTTCATTACTGCTAATTGCGCTCGAATTTTTTTAATATATTCCCAATCAAAATTTGATGGTTTTGTCTAGCATGGCATAATCAATCTTATTAAATATTATCGTAATAGCAGATTAAAATCAAGATATTTCTCGGCATTATTTCTAAGGACTCTTCCTTCCACCATTCTTGCCTTCCCAGTGCCATTTTACGTAAGGATTCTTCACCTTTTCCAAATCTTGCCGCCATTTTAAATTAAATTAAAAAAAAATTTAAGCTACCTGGAACTGGTGAATGGAGGGATTATCGTCAGTTCTTCCTTCACAAAGAAAGATCTTGAGGGTCCGGCCGATTTGTTGTGTCAAGTTTCCTCCGTAAATATACACGGTTGGATTCTCATTTTCACATTTATATTTTATCTCATATGGATCAACACTCCAAACTTGGAGTCTGTTGCCCTGATGCGAGAGTCCCCTTCTGCTTCTCCCGTGAATAAAGGTATCACACTTTTAAACCAAATGGTAATATGTTTACTGGATGAAGACCTCTGCAACAACATTTATAGTTAGTTATTCTGTATTGCATGTACTGGATTTATGTGGTCCCTTTAAATCTTCATTATTCATGTTCGCTCAAAACTGAGGGCAGTCCTTCTAACCCATATCTGTGTTGTCGAGAATGTCAATCAGCTCTCTGTGATCTGGTATGAGAAAATTCCTTTCAGATAACTGATTGTTAAAGTTTTCAACCAAACCCTGGTGCCTGTGAACACCCGATGCCCTTTTAATGTAACTCTATTGTTTTTAAGGGGGGCCGAGTGGGGGGGGGGGGGGGTGGTACAATAATTGTATTCACTTGACTTTAAATTCTTTTCCATCATCGACTTAGAATCATGCGAGGATAAGTTAAGGGACCTCGTAGTGATAAAGTCATTGTAAAGCGACAGCAACAGCAGAAGCACACTTTTGTTTAATGGTATCAGCATCATCTTTGTATCTTGAAGCTATGTCAATGACTGTAAGAGCGTACTTAAATCTTTTCGTCTAATCGTTCATGGGGTAAATATAGTGAAGATCCGTATTTGATTGGGTGTCGATCGGTATTGTGTTGAACAAAGTGTGTCTTTGTATTCGTTTTGGGCGCAGGTTAGATAAATATTGCCAAATCGCTTGTTTTATAGTGAAAACCATTCCTTTGCTGTTTGTCACTGACTCCAGCTGCTTTGGCTACGCTTTAATTGCCGTTATTCCCTTCAATATCCTTATTGGAGAATCATAGATTTTTGAACATTTTTAAATCAGCCAATACTTTGTGCAACAAAATACACAGCGGTCTATGCCAAAGACAATAAACAAAATATTTCTTGCATCTTTGTTTGCTGAAGGTTGATAAAAATCGCTGAATTATGAGGTGGAGGCAATGTCTCGATTGGTCTTGCCAGTTACAAGATAATATTCTTTTATTGCTTGATCAAACAATCTTTAAAAAAAGTGTAAGCTATGCATGTCCCCTGTTGTTTAAGGTCTGTCGTTATAAAATCAAACTGCTCCATTCTTTGCTTTTCATAGGTGTCTTGTGCAGCAGCTCGTAGCACCATACTCTGTTATGGTCTTTTTTTCTCTCATTGTTATTTTGTAGTATACTAAATGCGTAATTACTTCCGCTAAAATCAAGCGCATTAACCACAGCGCCCACCAAATCATCATTACGATGAAGCCATTTTTTTAATAAATGTATTTTTTTAATTTACATATTAATACGTCTGGAAATATTCCTTGCTTAACTCGAAAATCATTCGTTAGCAAATGAAGCTTGTAATAACAGCATCAGCTTGCGTGAGTCTTCAAAGCCTAGTTTTTTGTGCAAGATCTTGCTGGTTTTATTTTACCGGCATTTACAAGCATTGTGTATCTACACTTAGGCCTCCAATAACAGCAGAATGGTATACAAGGTTAGTAATAGTTTTTCGGTGCCATTTTAAAAAATAAAATTAAGATTTATTCATTAAGTAAAACATGAACTGTCGATGATATACTTCCTTGGAACTTAACAAATTATCAAGTTGATTGACCAGCCTATATTATGCTCAAAAGGAAAGCTGTATTCTTTGGCGGCGTGTGGAAAAACAAAACTTACCTTGGCGAAATGAATTCAGCATAGAACAGATACAACAGATGTCAACGTAGCAAGACATTGTAAAGTAATCACAACAGTTATGAAGCGCAACTGGGGTCAGAATGGTAAAAAGTGTTGGGCCAAACTGTTCTTTAGTTTGTACACGAAACTAGGATTAGTAGATTTGCTCATCCCATTGATTCTGAACAAGATTTTATGTATGATATAACGCAGGATCCCGTTTTACATATAAACAAAGTTCATAGAGTCTCTAGGATGTGATCTATAATACAGGATTTGGAACATTGTTATCTCCATTAATCAGGGATTAATTACTTTTAGATCATATAGGATTTTGTTTCCTTCAAATGACCGAGCCAGAAAATCAGCCAGAGATCAGAATCCAGAAAATACTGATTGAGAAAGTGACCAGTACAAAGCTCCTCATCCTGGTCGTTGTTGCAGGCAGGAAAAAATTAGCAGATTGGAAACAAACAAAAAAAAATTAATGTTGCAATCACAGAATGTCACTCATAATGAAAACATAACACCGGCCAACGCCAGCTGAAAGATACACAAGTTGATTCAAGACCTACAACACAAAGTTCGACAAGGATTATTTGGATTAAAAGAGGTTAGCATTTATGTGGCGGTCATTGCAGTTGTGGGGGGTGGTGGTTATTATACTTTATAAAACATAAAAAGAAAGAACAGCAAAAACCAAGAGCAGCCCAAAAAAACACAAGCCACTAAATACAAAATCTGAAACAAAAAAGAATACCAACCAGAACTCTGCCCAACAACAAAAATCTCATTTTTGATCCATTTGATATGTCATAATAATTCAAGAAGACTCTAATTTAATAATTTATAAGTGACTTGAAATAATTGAACATGATAACGACATGATGACGACTTGATTAAAAACTAAATATGAACTTGATAGTAACATGGATTGACGACTGATAAAAACTTAATGACGACTTGATAAGAACTTTAATGACGACTTGATGACGACTTGTTTAATAACATTGAAAAGTACATGAATAAAATGATAACTTGAATAAGAACTTGTTAATAACTTGATGATGACGATTGTTAAAAACTTGATGTTGACTTGTATAAGGAACTTGATAAACACTTGTTAATAATTGAATAATAACGTGATGCCGACTTTGAATAATAACCTATAACGACATAATGTGACGATTTTTTTTTTCACAATTAATTGTTACATTCTTTTTTCCGGGAGACAACTCCACTTCTGCCTTTATGTAGTACTCAAGGGTCAGACATGTCTGGCACGGCTTACCCAACTGCATAATTGCCCAGTCGAATCGTCGCACTGTTTCCTGGTTCGTGTCGATTTTACACGATAACGTAGTCGGGCCGGTCGTTTACCTGCAGGCCGCCACGGCGCATTTGTTAAATTGTAGACGCTAAATTCCCCACCGAGGGCGTCGTTCAGTACAGGCTTTATACGTCATTGTAGTAAATTTAGGCGGCTAAATTTCTAAACATATCAAAACATGTTTCTTACCTTCCGCCCATCACAAGACTATATAGAATCCTCTGATAAGTATCAGTGACTTACATTTCCGCCCAGCACTTGTGTTGTTAGCAAACAGAAACCTAGCTGTCTTGTCAACTTGCGGGTGTGCAGTGCAGTCCGTGTTTTTTCCAGTTAAAAGTGTTGTGTATATGTCGCAAAGACAGTATCTGCTTCTGAATTATAGATAGAACATTCTTGAATCACAAACCGTTCATTCAATGAATTGCTAGATTACACAAGACAAAAATGGAAGATTGGTTAAGAACAGCATATTGTAATCTCCACCTTCCTATTCCAGTAAACTGAGGTGAATATCTCGATTGCTGTAGACCGATCACATCGAGAACGTTACTATTTTTAGTAATCCAACTGTCATAAAAAAGCTGGCTTGTCTGGAAGACCTACCGTTCACGGCGTGAACGTGAACTATTTTTTTAGAATCCTAGAATTCTTGAGAATTTCGAGCTGGCTTGGTTTTCTGGAAACGTAAGAAAAGGTTATCTACTTTTTGGACTACCTATCATTGAAGTCTACTCCATGCTTTTGTCACGTCCTATTCAACAGGCTCCTATTCAGGCGCCGCCGGGTTACTTAATCCAATTTCTTGTTGTTGAATCAAGCCTTTTAAGTAAATGCACTTGGTTGTGCTTAAATAATCTTCAAACACGTGCCACGATTCTACGCTTTTGTAAACACACCAGCCCACCCCTTTATCATACACTTGTAGGGTGCGGTGTGGGACCCCTATTCATTGATAGCATCAATAGCCAGTCATTCCTGCACAATAGAATAGAAATCCTAACTTGTTTGACAAATAGCCCTCAAAAATAAAAGGCATGGTTTAACCAAGTCCCCATTGTTTTGTTTGTTTACTTCTTAAAACGGTCCATTAACAGAGAACTATAAAACAGATAATCCTACACATTATGTATGTGGTTTATGTAATTGTTTATTAATAGAGAACTATAAGAATAGCGTCATTCTGGGTAAGGTCCGTCGCGGAGCAACATACAGCGAAACCGGCGTTTTAAGCCGGTTGGAGAAGCTGGCGGAGGTTTGGTGAGCCATAATGCCTATTTTATAGTTCTCTTTCATTAAGACAGTGACCACATCAAAGGTGAATTATTAAAAATCAAAAAGGAAGAAGGGGGGGGGGGCATTCATGCAATTTGTTTAATAAATTTTTTCAACATTGTAAATTAAAAAAGTGATTCCAAAGCTGGATGGTTCGCCTCATGTTATTTATAGTGTATCTAGTGCTGGCACTGGCGCTGGCACAGGTGGACTGTCTCTTTGAAACCGCGACGAGTTAATTTTGAGCAGCATTTGAAGAGGTTTTCGCCGTGCTGAGTTGTCTGCTTGTTTCCTACCTGTCGGTCACCTCGATGACTGACGTCCATTAACGTCTCGTCTGTCATTGCTAATGACCTGCCGCCCTGTGTTTACATTCTTTATTCGACTCGTTACATCAGGCACCGCAGAACTGCCATACAGCGTCCAGCGATAACTACGGAGGAACCAGTCGTTTTGCCTCAATAAAAGATATTCCACTCACACGAAATATTCGGACTTCCCTCTTTTTTTGCTCTGGCTACGAGTCTCTGTCTGTCTTCTTGTCAGATCGGTGTTTTGCCACCTCTTGATCCAGTTCATAACGAAGCTTACGATCTCTGCTAATATACATCCATGATCCTCATTGTGTAAATTTCACAATCATTGTTTGGTCTGTCCTATATGTGCTGACCTACTCTCTCGTAATGTGCTCTCGTAATGTGTTCCTCTAGTTTCCATGTCCCTGGTCTGTCCACATAGAGTGTCAGTGTGTTCCACACTATTCAAGTCACACGAATGAAATAGTCCTCGTCCGGGGATTTTGCTGAGGTAGGCCTTACATTCGATAAATTGTCCACTTCTAGAGAATCCCGTCAGTCCCTTCGATTTTCTTCTGTCCTCTTTTCTACTGTCCCGGGTTCAATTCACATAGTTTTTATTTTCAAGGTGTTATGGCTCCTCCCCCTGACCTGTTCTCCCGTGAAAATAATTCATCAATGTTCGCTCTTAGTCAATGAAGATAACAGTTTCAGACATTCGTTTATTGGCCCGCTCAAGTCTGTACAACACCGTCTGATTATTTCGTTCACATTTTCACAGACACTGTTTAACTTCGAATTTATATCAAAAATTTCATTTTTAATTGGCAACATATCTGTTCAATTGGTTGTCGTTCACGTGGCGGAGATGATTTCTTCTTTTCCTTCGGTCGAAAATGCGCAGTTAATTTTGCGGATGTGCTTCAGAAGGGAAATAACTAGCGGTTTGCACACCATTTCTGTTGTCGTGTCGGAGATTGTGTGTGTTGTTCAGCTGAGTCAGTAATGTCCCTGTTGGGTTCTGTTCAATATCACCACTTTGCATTCTCATTGCTCCTGGCTGAGATACTCAAATAGATCACACACCCTGGCGTGTTGGCTTTTACTCCGCCACTGACAACAGTCATGATCAAGTTCACGTGACACACGGTATGAGGTCACCCCGCACTGTTTTCTCCCCCAACACCACATTTCACATTTCCAAGCATCACCTCAATGTTCCTTTTCGACTCCCACACCAGGCAACACATCAAACAAGCACAGGAGGTACACAGTTTACAAGCAGTCAGGTAGTAACAACGACAGTGCGACTCACTGCCACCCACCTGCTTTGCACGTCAAACTGCATTTCTTGCGGGAGTTCCGACACAAAACAATGGTCTCAGTGTTCGTAATTCAAAAAAATGCTGCAGCTGACGTGAGGTGAGTGTTAACAGTTTCAACAAATTGTGCTCATTCATCTCCCCCCCCCCGCCCCTACACACACACAGAGAGAGAAATATAAACCACACACACACACACAGTCACACACACACACACACACACACAAACACACACATACACACACAAAAAAAAAAAAAAGAAAATTGTAATACACACACACACACACACACACCACACACGCACACACACACAACACCACACACACACACACACACACACACACACACACAACCAACACACACACGCACTAAAAGGTCAACATAGACACACACGCACATACCCACAGTCCCAAACAGAAACACACAGCACAGACACATGCACACTATATTCATACAAACACAGGCACACACAAACACATGCAAAAATAGACTTGCTCGCGCACACAACACATCACACACACACACACTACACACCCACACACACCACACACAACACAGGCACATACACTCATATGCACATAGTACCCACGCACTCCACGCATGCAAGTCACACACACAGCACAATCACATACACAGCACGCACACACGGACCACACGCACGCGCGCACACACACACACACACACACACATCACACACCACGCACGCCACACAGATAAAACCTTACACAGCACACAAAACACACGTCACACACACACACACACCACACACACACTACACACACACACGCACACACACACTCACACACACCCACACACCATATACACACAAACAATCACACACACATACGTATACTTACCACTCCTGAACACACAAACGCATTTACCGCGCGCGCGCTCGCGCACACACACACAATCTTCACACCCACACAACACTCATAAATGCACATAGGTTACCCAACCTGCACGCACGCATGCAAGCACACACACACACACACACAAGCAACGCACGACACTCACTCACTCGCAACGCTCTCACACTTCCTCTCTTCTCTCACACAGCACACACACACACACACACACACTACACACATACAAGCCACACAGACACACACACACAATCAAACAAGCACAACACAAGTCGTACGTACAACACCTGAACACACGAACTGCACGTCCGCGCGCGCGCGCAGCTGCACTACTAATACACACACGACACACTACACAAACACACACATGAGCACACACACGACGCACACACACACACACACACACACACGAACACACTCACACACACACAACATACACACACAACACACACACACACAACCGAAAACACACACACACACACACAGCACACACACACACACACACACACACACACACACACACCAACACCACACTTTGCCAGCAGAAAATCCGTTTAGTATTAACAGCAAACAGATGCACAATGGATTAAATATCTTCATAAATACGGGAAAAACTTTTCAAACCCTGGTGCATTGACATGTAACATGAGCATTTTAAATGGATGACTCGGCTAACTGCCAAGGGCAATAAGACTATGTGCTTCAAACCAAATGCTGCAGTGTGGTCGACTATTTCATTGTGTTCCACAAAAATTATTGAAGGACATAACCGACATGACGATTTCATACTTTGACATGATTAATCCAGTACCATTGCCCACTATCGTTTTAAAAAAGAATCGACATCTACCATACAAAACTGAATGTCATTCACGTGACAAAGATCATTGTAGAAATAGAATACCAAGACACGCAGGGAATAAAAATGTAATTTTCCTTTTGTGATGAAAAGTCCGGAATTAAACTCCAAAGGGCAATTAAAATCTTAAGAAATGAAAAAGCGAATTAATTCATTAATGACATTATGATAATATATGACGAGAAGCATTATTATATCCACGATAGTTTTGAATAAGTGTAGTATCAAGAGTTCACACAAATTGCTGCATGAACAATGGCAAACAAAGTATAGCCTATAAAAACAATAAATGTGGAAATGGAAGAAAAGAAACAGAAGAGAATAAAAAGTGGATTGATAAGGAATGTCATTCACAACGTCGAGAAACTAAATCTTTGATAGAACGCCCTAAACAGACTGCCATTCACAAAATGCATTCACCAAAATATTTCGTTGCAAGGAAAACATACAGACAAAATTATTTTTAAAGAGAGAGAGAAAGAGTAGAGAGAGAGAGAGTAGAGAGAGATAGAGAGAGAGGAGAGTAGAGAGGATGAGAGAGACTGTACAAAAGCCAGTTTAATAACTTGTTGAATAGAAACTTTGTCTGAAAATCAATCAGTTGGAAAACCATAAAGTGGAATTACAAACCATGGAGACTCAAGAACACACACAACACCTACCAGTCAAAAGTGGAGTGAACATCATATTGAACATCTAATTAGGAAAAGAAGTTAGAAATAGAAATAAAGACGGTGGGGGAGTAGTAATGAGAAGATTCAAGTGAATAAAGATATGAGAAGCAGCTTCTGAGTACCGTTCATTTAAGATTTATTAATGAAGGTAATCATATAAAGAGATATTCTAAAAGCAATCAAGAATTTAAAAAAAGAACAAAATCTCCTGGAATATACGGAAAGTGTAATGAAGTTTTAAAAACTGGGATTTTCAATTGCTACCACACATTTGAAAAACAATTTTAATTAATTTAAAAAAAAACTGGTCAAATATCCGGATTTAATGGTAAAAGGGCCTTTCGTTTCCTGATTTACAAAGGAGACAAAACAACCCTGAGCAACTACAAGGGAATAACTCTTAAATTTCATTAAGCTACGTATTATGTCAAAATACTAAATAAACGAAAAAACAATCATTTGGAAACAAATAATCTTTTATCTAATGTACAAGGCAGGTTTATCACAAAAAAAACGACAGAAACTGCAGTTCATATTTTTGTCTTAAAAAATAATAGTAGATCATACATTAAACGGCAGAATAAAAACATGCTTGGTTATGTCGAGTTTCATAAAGCAAATTGGACAACATTGTTCCCACGAAGGGTTATTAATAAAATTACAAAGAATTTTGGTCATTGGGGTAGAAATGTTTTGTATTAGTCAAAAACATGCACACAAAAGCACCAATCCTTTATCAGTATTGTAAAATGGAGCTGCTATACAGTATGTTTACGAAGATGAATTTTTGTCAAGTAAAAAACTGCTTGAGGGTCCAACAGTATTTAATATGTTATAAACGATCTAACAAACAAGATTCCAACTAAGATACACCATCACTGGATCATTCGGCATTACAAAATATCTGCATTAATTGTATGCAGACGATCTTGTACTGTCCTTGCAACATCGAACAAGTTTTAACAATCAAAATTAGACCAATTACATTCATATGTAAAGATGGAGGTTACTAATTAACATTGAAAAGACGAAATACAATATATTTTCTAAAACAAACCCAAAACTTCGATTAATTTTTTTAATGGACACAAATATTCATTGTAAACAGCAGAATAATACAAAAATCTTAGGAATCAATATTTCATAAATCAGGAAAACATGACATCGCAGCAGACAGACTAAAGAAAACAATGTAATAAAGCAACATATTCCCATAAAAAGATCAATTAAAAGTCAAAATATTAATTTTCAATTTGTTTTAAAGTTGATTGATAGTCTATTTCACCAATATAGATATATGTCGCGGATTTAATGGCTAACCATTTTGCAGAAAATAAAATGATAATTCAATTTAGAAAATCTATTTAATCATTGCCTTTCAAATAATATACACATGAACATACTCAACACAAGTTCTTCAACAAATGTAATGTGTACCCAAAAAAGCCACAAACTTAGCATTTAATTGGAGAACTTCGTTTAATTTTCCAATTAGACTTAACCATCAATAATAAAGATTTAGTATCATATTTTAGAATCTGAAGACAACATGCTATCAAAAACAAATGAACACTAACACGTTAAACACTGAAGATCAACAAACAAGAACACCATGGTTTTAAGTTTGGTCAAAAAACAAATTCTCATCCTAAAGGATTTAAGCTGTTTGGAATAACCATCATACTATTAAATAATAAACAAGTTTTGTTATGTGGAGCTTCAAGAATAAACTAAACGATGTAATATGTATTATTTTGTGTGGAAAATCAGAAACAGAATAAAAAACTAAATTTTATAACAATACTTACGTATCAGATTTTACAGAAATGGAGCCATATTTTAGGCAAACTCTTTCATAAGCTTCAATGAAAAACAGGCAATATGTAAAAGTAATTGATTTCTTTGTCACGACCTTAATTTTCTCCATCCATGTACCAAATAGTGACTTGAACACACATACTGATAGCTATAGGAAGTGACCACATATCCGTTATTATACTCTAATGATAACATATTCCCAGACTACGACAAAGTCATTAACGCCAAATAAAATCAAAATTGTGCAAACTTGAAAATTATTGAGAATATTGCTGAAATTGCAAAATACTAATTGACCATAAGAGGATGAAGATATCAGGGGCAACAAATTTTATTCAACAATCACGAACACTGTGTTTACAAGCAGCATGATCGATCCAATAGTACGTGAAATATTCAAAATTAAAATCTGACATACAATCGTTGAAAACATCAGGTGGAAAACAAAGTTGTGTTGAAAAGTAGTGAACGTGAAAGAGAAACGTTTATTCAAAATATACTTATACAGTAATAAAAAAAAAAAAAAAAAAAACCATAAATAAATCCCCCCAGAGGAACGCGAATTCATTAGTTAACAAAACAAAGCAAACGAAGTGAAACGGTCAGTATTGGGTCTGCATTTTTGTACAGATGAGGTTTATAGCCCATAAATGATCTACAAAAGATAGTTGGACAAAATATCAATACAAGAAAAATTGAGTTACATTTACGCATTATGTCCAGTCAGGATTGAAGTGTAATGAATTTCGCATCGAAATTTACAAAAGGCTGATTTCCTGATCGTCCTGTACATGTTTCTGATACAATGCTTCCTAATAATCTTCCAAAAGAAAATAATAACTATTTATGGAAAACGAGCCTCAAAAAGAAATGTTATAAAGATTCGCGTGTACCTGAGATAAAGCAAATTATATCAATGCCCCTATTACTGTTGAAAGAGAACTGAAAGACAACGCTTTTTAGTCTTTAAGTGATAATAAGAAGCGTGCAGTCGTGGAGCATACGCAAAATCTAGCATAATGTTAAAACATTTGCCGGAAAACTGGATTATATTACTACAGTGAATTGTTTCAAAATGCTGGATGAAGGTCATATTCCAAGTTATGGACACACTCAATCATATTCCAATACCAAAACAAGGAAAGTCAAAGAAAGATACAAATAATTACAAACCCATTTCTCTAACATCCCACACCAGAAAGGGCTGCTAGAAAAGATCATTATATAAACATACTAATTTACCATTGTGTTGTATAAAAGAAAAGTTATCCCTTACCAAACAAGCAGTTTTCAGGAAGAAGATAAGTACAATTGATCATTTAGTTGAAACTAACATCGCAGATTTAACATCAGTTTTTGCTCACAGAAGAAAAATTACTGGCCACATTCTTTTGATATAAAGTGAAATGTCCTATGACCATGTCTGGCATGGTATGATTACAGTATAAAATAAAAAGTATTTGTCTATCTGGACATATCTATGACTATGTTAAAGAACTATCTTATCTGACAGAAGTATGCAAACAAAAATTAGGCAACTCCTATTCCACCTTTAAGATATCCCCAAATGGAATCCACAGGGATCAGTTATTGCCCCTCATTTATTACAATATTCTGCTCTATAGATTTACCACAATCTTTGTCAAATAATATTGTAATAGTGAACAATTCGCCAGAATGACAATGTCCATGTGGGATAAAGTTACCATAAAAAGGAAAAACCTCCAAAGACAGCTGAACTATATTTAGAAAATTGTGATCAACGGGAACTAGATAAACATAAATAATTACATGATTGAGAATGGACTTTTGATATCACCGGGTAAAAACTAATCTTGTACGTTTTTCATGATGTGGGGCCCGATCCACCAGAAGTATTACCCATATTCGAATAGATAAAGAATTCCTAGAGTACAGACCGATGGGTAAATATTTTCTGGAGTTATATTTACTTCAAAGTTTTATCGTGAGGAACCATCATATTCAATATCAATTAACAAAGGCCAGAAAATGTTTATTTGTATTAGTTTTTTTTGTTTATTTTGTTTTTTTTTATTAAATTTTTTTTTTTATTGTTTTTTTTTTTTTTTTTGTTGTTTTTTTTTTTTTTTATTTTTATTTTTTTTTTTTTATTTATTTAAAAATTTTTCTAAAAGTTATTACAAAAAACAAAAGCTGGGGCAAGATGCTAATGTACCAAACACCCGCGTTATCGCTGATGTACGGTCCAAGACTCACTTAACGGGACAAGAACTTTTACTTCACTTGCCCCGGACAACTTTGCTAAAGAAAATGCAGAGTCTTGGATTGCAAGCTATCAAACAAGGTTGTACCATATCATGCATCGGTGCTCCCTAGGAACATATCGCGAAATTGGGGTATTACCATTATGATGAGTATCGTACGGCCTCGTCTGTCCGCAAAGTATGTCCTTACAATATACAACATGTGACAGATCACATGTTTGAAAGGAACTGAAGTTAGTTTTAGATCTGATAGCACATCCCTAAAAGAGCAAAATCAATCTCCTCTCTTACGACAATTAGGACTTTCACTTCCAATTTATTCGAAGAGTCAGAAAGAAATTAAACCATAACGAAATAATTAAACCTCAACTTCCTTCATCTCCCATCCCACCAAGGAACTTCAAAACAGCATCATATTGATATCAACCATATCGTTGCCTTGAAAAAAAGGTTGACAATGAAACATTAATTGGCATAACATAAAAAGAGTATATAAGAAAACTCGTACCCGCTACATCTTAAGATATATACAGACGATCTCTTTTAGATACCATATAAGCAGGTTGCGTCCATATTGCTATTCCTTCTAAAAAGGTGGAAAAATCTAACTACCTTGTGGAAAAAACATATCCATTTTTACAGCCGAGTCTAACAGCCAATTAAATGGCCCTGTAGGTATTCTTCTTTACCATTCTTACCCAACACATTTCAGGCCTCTTTTGTGTCTATTTCAAAATCGGTTTTTTATACTTCCGTCAGCAAATCAACACAATAAGAAAGAGATTTAATACATGCATTCATCAATTAATACATTTGTTTGTGTTATTAGTGGTACGATATCTCTTATCTTGGGTTCCTTCTCGACGTGGTATTCAGTTTAATTGAGAGGGGTCGACAGAGCATCAAAGCTGGGGAGCACAAATACAAGCGGGTCATAATGTTATCAGTAATCCATAGTCCTGTCCATGAGATTCGTCTATTCAGAAAATACTTGCTGTGAACATTTTATAAAAAAACTAAAAATTCTGGAAGTTTTCTAGGATACTCACGTCACGCCAGCTAATAAATATTGACACACTTAGATTCATTTCATCAATGACAGCTTACCTTAATTCCACGGATTAGAAATTTCTTTGATTTATAGAGATCCATATTGAATGCTTTAAGACAAAGTTTTGTAAGAACATAACATGCCTCAGTGGCGGAACAATTACAAATAATCACATCCTTTTTTCCATGTGAGCACTTAAAACCTACCTCTCCGTCCCCTGCTAAATGTTATTTCTCTTGATCAAAGTTTGTATCAGATTTATCACTGATGTGTTAAATTGCAGTTTCATTACATCAAAGTCCTATTTTTCTTTTTTGTAAACTGGAACCGTGTGATGTTGATTGTTTTTGATCTTTATTCTTATGTTAGTCTCATAGTTGTTTTATTTTATTGTTGCAGTGTTGCTGTTTTTCTTCATAAGTCCTTTGAAGAAATTACTTAATACCTCTAACCCCCCCCGTCCCCCTCACCCCCATTCCCTCTACCAATGTCTAATATTACTTAACTGGATAAGACGATTTAAAGTTTGAGATGAAGAACACACACACGACACACACAACACACACACACACACACACACTACACACACTCGCACTGCACGCTCAGCGAACGCACGCACGTCACACACACCACGTCACACACACACACACTCACACACACACATCCACACACACACAACACACACACACATTCACAACTCATCGCAAAGCACGCAAGGCCAAGCACGCACGGCCACGCACGCGCACTCCGGGCGCGTGCGTCAGCACGACACACAACACACACCCAACACACACACACACACACACACAACACACGACACGTAAACCGACACCCCCCCCACCCCCCACCTCCCACCGCACTCCACCCACTGTCCCGCCACAACACCCAATAACCGACACCCACCACCCCCCCCCCCCCCCCCCCCACACACACACACAGGAAACACTCCACAGAAACAATCAAATGCTTGTCTGCATATGGATGGACACACACACACACACACACACACACCCACACACACACACACACACACACACACACACATTCATATGTCACACAATCTCGTCTTTTTAGCTGATGTTCATCCTCTGACAAATCTTGAATATTATTTACCACAATTTGTCTTTGATAACTCATTATAATTGACCAAGTCCGCCATCATTATTAATCGGTCGCACAATTGACACACTTCTTCACAGAAAATATTTTCAGAGAGACAGAGATACAGATGTGAGATTCATTCAGTTCATCAAGCAGACGTCCACAGCGTGGCGGATTATCCCATATACGCTACACCACATCCCGCTAAGTTATAACACCACACCTGACGAACGCATGATGTTTAATTTGATGGATAAATGAATTAAAAACTAAGAATGATAGAAATTGAGAGAGAGTTCTCGTGGCACGAATTTATCAGAATGTCATACATACGCATTAGGCCCTATGCGCAGTGACCATAACCTTTTAGTGCCTACCTAACATTGGTTGTCTTTTTTCCTATTTCTTTTCTTTTATTTTTTTTTTGTATATAGTGAATTTACACATGTGTCTGTATTGATGTTGTGGGCACTGGGCGCTATTTTGTGTTTGTCGGCGTTTGTGTGTGTTTGTGTGTGTGTTGTGTGTGTGTGTGTGTGTGTGTGTGTGTGAGTGTGTGTGTGTGTTCGTCTTTCGTTCTTTGTTTTTACCGTCTATTTCACCAAAAGTGATATTAGACAAAGTGTGCGTGAGTTGAGTGCATTCTGTCTGTGTATGTGTACATTATGTGTGTATATGGTGTGTCTTTGTATGTGGGCGTGTACGCATGCGTGTTGTGTATGGCATTTTGTGCGATCATGTGTAATATGTTTATGTGCGCACGCGTGGGGGGTTTGGGTTGTTGTGGTGTTGACGTGTCCACAATAGACAGTCTGACTCCGCATATAAGAAACGCCATAATGTCAAAATTTTGGGTTCTTATATCCGATGTTTTCTTGTAGCGTACACACAATATAAGCTATAGTTGAGACCAAAAAATTTGAAACGAGTTTCTTAATCCGATTTTTTTTGATGTTTTCTTTTCCCTTAGAGTAAAAGAGATTAATGAAAGAGTTTGTTGAGCTATTTAAGAAACTAAAACAACAGATCTTTTAGAAAATGTGTATAGTGAAGGCATATGTAATGAGATAAACATCTTTCGTGGAACAGACTTTATATGTCAAAGTTTCAAACATCTTGCAACGGTTTTAGAAGTATAGATGAGCAAAACTGCCTTGTCTTGGTATTCATTCATATCCAAGCAATATATTTCAAACCTATAAAAATCAAATATAAAAAGAGCTTTTTCGTGTGTGTGTGTTGTGTGTGTTGTGTGTGTTTTGTGATGTTGTGTGTGTGTGTTGGGGTTTGGTTGTTTTGTGTGTGGTGTAACACTTTCCATCGCGCGCAATGTCAACGCGATCGCCACGACCACGCGGTTGACTCTCCGAAACTAGATGTAACTGGACCACACCCCCATTTTCGTGCTTAATGTACCGCGACATGTTCATTCGAACGCTTAACGTCCTGCGATTGTGGACAGACGTCATGAAATTTTCTACGCTTGTGCTGCCGTAAACTACGGTCTTTCTACCTTCAGTCCGGGTCCCTACGTACCGAATACACCGAGGGCCTCCAAGTTCAAACAGAAAGTATCTATAAAAAGCCGTGTTTATCTGAACCGATGTGCGTGAAACTTGGTAAGTAATGTATAAACTAACAGGCTTTACTTATGAACCATGATTAAACTCCTAGGTCCAAAGGCAAGGTCACAGTCGCCGAATGTGTCTCGGCTCAGGCATGATAGCTCATCAATCAGACACTCTGCCACTATGATCTTCCCGCAAACGCGTCTCTTACTGGTCATCAAAGCCAGAAGGTCCAGATAGTTGAGAGCATAGAACTAAAGTTTTGCATTTTGCCCCATTTTAAACAATTTATGTGAACCGTCGGGGTTTTAGTTTTTTTCCCCGGGGTTTCCCCCGTCCCGGTTTTCCGTTTTGAAAATAAAAACCCTTACCTTTTTTCAACCCGAATTAAATAATATTAAAAAAGCTTCAAAAGCACATCTTTTGGCAGCAACAAAAAAAAGGGCAATAAACCCCCAAAACCCTTTCCAAAAGGGGGAAAAACTTTTTTCCCGGCAAAAGTCATTAAAACCCCCCTTTTAACCCCAACCTAACTTAGGTTAAAATTTTACGTGTTTTTTTTTAAAAATTTTAAAACAACAATAGGAAAGCGGATGCAATTTCACCAAACCGGGTTTGCTGAAACCCAGGTTTAATGACATTAAAACCCCCCTCAAAAAATTTATCTCCAAGGGAAAACCCAAAAACAGCACTTTTTTTCAGGATAAAGTTTTTGGGGCCGCCTTTTTACAAACAGAAAGAAGCCCAAAAAATTTTAAAACCCCAAGGCTCTAAGCTGCTGGACCACTTTCAACTTTGAGAAAATCTTACCTCCCTTTTCCCAACCCTTTTTTGCCGAAAAAACCCCGCCGTTTCCCCACCTTCCCCTATTTACTGTCGGGACGGGCGGGCCCAAAAAAACAAACAATCCCCCTCCCGTGCGTTTTAAACCGTCCTTTTGGGCCCAGAGCCGACTTTTCGGGGGGAGACGGGGGGAAAAGTGGGGCAAAAGTTTTTTCCGAAACCCTTTTGGATCTTTCCCCTTTGTTCCCCCCCTTTTCCCCAAATTCCCCCCCCCCTTCCCGACTTTTCCTTCTTTTCCCCCCACTTTTTTTAAAAATTGAATAAGTTGGATACCGACGCCCCGACTTTCACGCCGGGCCGCGCAGTTTTTTCCCCTTTTTTGAGCCGTTCTTCCAGACCTAAGCCATTTTTCCCCACGGCAGTAAGAGGGCCCCCAAAAAAATAAAAAACCCGCCCCCTTTTTACCCGGGCAGTCACATTTTCCATGACCCCCCCAGGGGGATTATATGAAATTTTTGCTGCAGTGCCCTGTTGTTGGCATGAACAACCAATCAGTTTTTGTTGAAGAAGGGACAAGCCGGCAGCAAAAACAACCCCAACAGCAACAACAACATAAAAAAAGTGCATAAAGATGGTTCCTCAATTTTCCCACCCCCTGAGCCTATGCCCAATGAAAACCGGACTGCCCTTCTACTTTGGGTGATAATGCCTTGCCTTAAGGACTTACTTGAGAAGCCTTACAGTAGGGAGGCCAAGACAAGTTTAAATCATCATAACTACAGATTCGAGAGGAAGGGAGTCGTGGAAATGCCTTCGGCACCCTGGCCAACGATGGCAAGCCCTCCTTACCACCATGCGCAGGGACCAGAAGTGGTGCTATGTTAAAGTGCTGTATGTCCCAACAATCATGAGAAGAGGTATCCAGCCCTTCAGAATGCAACCCGGCCCAGAAGATGCTACCAAAATTAGCCCCAGGAGAATGGAGAGAACAAGCAAACATGCATGAGGTTGCCCGGGCCGTGCTCCCCAGAGAACCCTAAGGGAAAGAGACAGAGGGGTACCTCAGATTGTACTTTAAACAGCCCAGCAGGAGTGTGGCTGGAAGGGGGAAATGGGGAGGTCAAAGACGACTTTCGTAAAAAAATGCATTTTTAAATGTTGACATGGCATTAAATATTTGTGATTGTTTGAAAATGTGCCATATAAAACTTTTTTGGGGCATGTTCAAATATGTTAAAGTTAATAAAAATGTGCACTTTTTTAAACAACAAAAATAAAATACTGAGATCATTATTATAAAATAAATGTGACACAAAAAAAAGAAATTTTCTTTTAATCCCACCGTTAGGGTAGCTGCTTTCCCTTCTTGGGTATGATGCCTGTCACGGTACTAGGGGCTTGTCTCCATCTCCCCGGCACACACCTCTTTTTCGAAAGATGGATGGGTTTTTTAAACGTGCGTGCAAAAGGGTTCATCAGCATTCAGCAGGGGGAGCTCGATTGAAAGTCGCTCGAACAAAGGAATTGGGGAGTGGAGTCCGCACAGATGTTAACTCAAAGAAATCCCCCTTCAAACCCAGAGGGCTCGTGAGGGGTTAAAAACCCGGACGTTTTGGTAAAATCCAAAGCATCCACAAGACCAATCAAAAGAAATGATGATAAGGGGCAGGGATGGGGAGAGACGGGGAAAAAGAAAAAAGTCCTTCAAAATGACAGTTCAAGTGTGTTTGTTTTGTCTCTTCAAGTACCAAAAAATTTTGTGAAGGGTTTGATTGATATGAACAGCATCGCTCTCTCTCTTCTCTCTGTCTCTCTTTTGTCTGTCCTGTCTGCCCCCTTTTCCCTTCTTTCTTCCCCTCTCTTTTACCATTTTCTCTCTGTGGGGGAAGGAAGAGAGAGAGGAGAGAGGAGGAGAGGAGAGGAGAGAGAGAGAGAGAGAGATTGTTCTTTTTTTTCCCATTTTTTAAATTTGGGAACATTTTTTTTTAAACAATAATCAAAACTCTTCACATTCCCATGTCCATGTTGGGTGTTTTGGGAGTGTCCTGCGGGGGTGGGGGCTTTCATGGATGGGCAATGCATCACTGGTACGTACTTGGGAGTTGTGGTAGGTGGGTCCCAAAAAGAATTCCTAAAGCCTCATGAAGAAAGAGCTGTTAAAGCCCATCACTTCCCCATGGGCTTCGGGGTGGAGTGATTCACCAGGAGGTGTGTGTTTGAACGCTGTCTGTGATGGTTGAGGGGCGGGGCCCCCCTTTGGGTAGAAGTAAAGGGAACCCCTGGTGACCCTCACTCTCCTGTGACCCCCAGATGGAAGGTGCACGTGTGTGCGTGACCTTGTCCCGGGCTCCAGAGGTGGGGTGGTGGTTGCCACTGCCCTTAAAAAGGCGCTTTGATGCTGTGTGGGCTTCCCGAGGGGAATGCTGTCGCTGTGGTTGGGGGGGTGCTGGAGGGGGGGCATGCTTTCTGCCAAGGTTTGGGTATTTCGTACATGGGGGTATCCCCCGCAACAGGGTCTTACCCTCAGTGGCATCTGAAAATAGCTGTTTCACCCTCTGCGACGTGTCACGGTCTGGTCGGAGGAGTCCTTGCGCTCCCCAAGGGCCCTCAAGAAATCCTTGAGAGATCGAAAAGTGCTGCTGTTGAGTGGGCCTGGGATTGGTATGGTGCGGCTGCAGTAGCTGGGGTGAGTGCACCGAGGGTGTCACTGGATTCACGGGTTTGGTAGTCCGGGGAAAAACTCTGCATCATAGACTCTCCACAACAAGTGCAGCTGGTGTTCAGTGTGGTGCTGTCGCGTGACCCGGGACTTCACCTTTTTCCCTTTAGACTCAATGCGTCCGGCGATTCACAGCTCACTGAGTGAGGGGTGAGAAAAGAGGGCTTTCGGGACCACTCTTCCTGGGGGGGAAGCTCTTTTGCTGCCCGGCCCGATTTCCTTCTTGATCTTGCCAAGGCGTGTACGAACGACTCATACCGGTTCTTAGCACATCTGCGGGCTTTCCCCTGTTCATGGTGACGCTCCCAGGGGCTCTTTGCGTTGCGTTTTTTTCCAGTCTTTTAGGCTTTTTTTAAAAATGCATTCGTTTTCCCTCAGCCCCCTTAAACCCTCTCCCCCTCTTTTCCCCAGGAGGAAGGGGCAGGTACACGGTTTTCTTTAACTTCTTTTGCTGCCTTTTCAATTATCCCCCTCTGAAAATTTGCCATGGTTTCGGGTTGTGGCTGTAGCTGGGCCCCTTCCCCTTCGTCGGAAGCTGGTTCATGTGCACGGGGAAAAGGAGGGTTAGCTCTCTTCTTTCCCTTTGTCTTGCGGGGTGGCATTCTTTGATGAAAAAAAACCCCGTCTAGATGTGCATGGTCCGTGTCAAATTATTTTTGATAGACAAAGGGACGGCTTCACGCCCCTTTTTTAAAAAACGGTAAAGTTGGGGCGACTGCGGAATGTCTGGGGGGCTGTCGGACTAACGGGAAAAGCATCGGCTTGGTCTGGATGAAACGGCAAAGGGCGGGGTGCTAAATTTAAGGTTTTCCCGTTCCCTTCCCGACCTTCCGACGCCTTCCCCCTCCGTCCGGACCTTTCTCCCGACAATCCGACAGTTTTCCGTCCCCCCCCGTTCCTCATCCCGATCTTCAAGTTGTCGGGAAGAACTTTGAAACGCTCAAAGTTCTTTCCCTTTACCCGCCCACGTCCTTCCCGACCCCCCCACCGGTTCTTCTCGACCCTCACCCGTCTTTCCCCCTTAAGAAAATGATGCCCAATTTTCAAATCGGGAAGAACGGTATGCATGCGGATAAGTGGAAAAGGGGGGTTTGCATGCTATGCTGACACTTCTTTCTTTTGAGTACTTTTTCCCCCGTTCTTTTGGCATACTTCAGCATGGACCAATTTGGTTAGCTCTCGAGAAATTAAGGGCAAAACTGTCCTACAAGCATGCACTGTAGTGTATTTATCTGGGAACGCAAAATTTAGCCCTAACTTCAGTGTTGAACCCAAACTTACCATGCATTAACCATGGGGCCCTTTAGGGTTCAGAACTTTAAAAAAGTAACTAAGTAAAACAAAATTTTTTTAAAGAGAAAAAAAAAATTTCCCTTTCAAATTTCCCCACCCACCCTTTTTTTCCGGGGGGGGGGGGGGGGGGGGGGGAGTGAGGGGGAGGGGGGGGATTTGAAAAGAAAAAAAAACCTTGGCAGTAACCCAACCCAAAATTTTAAAGTTTTGACATTATGTATCTGCAGGAAACAATTTCATAGGTCAGAAAACCAGGCCAAAGGGTTTCCCTCAATGCACAATGTTTCGCTTCCCTTTCTAAATTTAAAAATTTTATTTTGGGATTATGTAGGGTAGTCTGATGATTCGAGACTGCTTTCACGGTGATGTTTTGCGCAAACAACCAAATCCTAACCCCCAACCCTTCCCCAACCCTAATTCTAACCCGCCTAATACAACCCAATTTTAACCTAACCCTAACCGAAAAAAAAAAACCCCAAAAACTTTATCATAAACCCTAACTTTAAAAAGTTATTTAACCCTAAACCTAAACCCAATCCTAACTGAAAAAAAAAAGGCCCCAAACCCTTACTAACGAACGGGGATCTATCGGGCCTCCCTTATGTATCTGCAGGGAAAAAAACTTACCCTTGGTCAGAAACCAGGTCAGAAGGTCTCCATCAACAGCACGGGTTTCGCTTCCCTAACCTAACTTTTGGGTTTTGTTCACGCCTCCAGTTTTAGCTCTCTCTTTGAAAATTTTTTTCTCTTTCCAAAATTTTGGACAGTGTCGGTCTTGGGCTTTCCCGACTCAAAAAATTTTAACTTTTTTGTTTGATTCTCCTCGCAGAAATGAATAATTTCCAATTTTTTTTCGCGAAAATGTGTTGTTTTTTGAGGCAGCCATTTTGAGATGGCACTGCCAAAATCCAATTGCCAAATGTTACCAATGGGATCAGACAAAAAATGCCAAAAATTGAACTTGCTGTAAAGCCACGGGGAATAAGCGTTTGTATCGAATAAGTTCCCGACGGGTTTCACGGTGGCACTAAGGGGAAGTTTTAAAACCCAAACGTGGAGTCGAAAGTCTCCCGCCAAATTTTGTTTCTTATACCGGGCACAGCACAAGGTGGCCTCAATTGTGTTTTTCTTAAAGCGATGTTTTTTTTAACCCATGTTTTCTTTATCCATGTTTAGTAATACTTGGCAAAGAAATTTTTTCGTGCCCAAAAAATTTGTTTCTTTAAGCGATGTTTTTTAAAGGGGAGTTCTTATAAGCGGGGGTATATTGGGATATAATTAATATATTAAATATAATACACACACACACAAAACACACACACACACCAAAAACAAACACACCACACACACATATAGAGCAAGTGCCCAGGCATGGAGGCAGCAAGAGAAGTAAAAATCATAGTCAAAAAGCACGACTAACAGCGTGCAACATAACCCTAATGGGGAGCCCCTGGAAGAAGTGACCGCTTCGGACTTGGGGGAAACCCCGCGAAAGAAAGGCACCTGCACAGCAGAAATCCCAATAGGATCAACTCCGCATCAGCAGCGATGGCCAGACTGAAAAAGAGGTGGAAAAGCAACATCAAATTTCCACACAAAATTCCGGCTCTACCCAAGTCACTAGTGGTTTTCGATCCTTTATTGGTTGCGGACATGGAACCGGGCCGAAACAGAAAGAAGAAACCAGGCGTTTGGACCCGGTGCCTGAGGAAACTACTCCGCATCTCCTACAAAGAACACAAGACCAATGATTATGTGCGGAACCGGTACTAACCAGTTGGGGGCCCCACGAACACTTCTGGCAACCGCAAACGACGGAAGATGGCTGGTTTGGCCACGTCATTCGTACAACCCCTCTCCAAACAATCCTTCAAGGTACCCTGAAGGAGGGCCAGACGGGACGGAGAGAAAGGCTGGTCCCACAACATAAAAAGGGATGGACCAAAATGACCATGCCCGATCTCCTCAAGACGCCACCAAAGAAGAGCCGGGGGAAACGGCGGCTGCCTCATCCCTCCCCCCAACGACCCCCGCGGCAAGGGGAAAGATATTTTTATATATTATATAAAATTTTTATAATATTTATTATATATTTATGTAGAAAGAAACTGTGGAGGGTGGCAGCAGAGGGTCCTCAGAAGAAAGCCTTCAAGCAAATGTTTCGGCCCCTTTTCTCCCGACACTTAGGGGGGTTTGGGCCCCAACCCCCGGTTCATGATGGTGTCCCTCTGCTGCCCCCCCCCCCCCCCCTTTTTTTTCCCTCTTGGGGACCTGGCTGGGGTTCGAACCCCTGACCCTCTGGACATGCTCATTTTCCACTTAATGACTCGCGCTTTAACCCTGAGCCCGGGACACCTGTTTTTGTAGGGAAGTAAGCCTTTTAAGTTACTTTTGTTCCCCTTGACCAGATCGCTTGAACACCCCCTCGCCCCTTCTGCCATTGCTTTTAGGGTTGGTTTTTTCCTTCCCGAACTGAGAGCTGTTTCATGAGGGTGTATGCAGACGTTCCACAAACCCCCCGCTCCAATTTTTTGCAGTGGGGGATTTTACCTGTAGCCTTTTCTCCTCAGGCTGTTTGCCAGATCAGCAATTTTCAGTCTTTAGATTTGAGCGCCTCCTTTGTTTCTTTTGGCACCGTGAGCTCGATATGATCAGCTGCTTGGTTACTTAAGTGGACTACTAGTCTGGTCTCATGCCCCTCTTGCTGATATCTTGGGTGACTTTCCATTCTGGGAGGCTGCAGTGCACTCCCAGTCATCTGCCCCGTCCCCGATCTGCCTGCTGTTTCGAGTGGCACTGTTGTTTTTTGGCCTGATTTGCTGCCCCCTCGTGAAGAATGTTGCGGGTCTCTTGGAGTCCCGATTTTTTCCCTTTTTTGGTGTTGGTACTACCCAGACTAAATTGTAAATTTCTTGAGCACTTGGTTGTGCCCCCATGTGACCTTCCTTGAGCCGGGTCTTTTTCATGAGCTTAGGACATGCTCCATGTTTGTTTTTATGGGAGAGGGGGGATGCAGGATGTCTGTTTTCCCCCCCCTTCACCGGGTTTTTTGGGGGGAAAT